>JAMXBD010001703.1:0-307398 GCA_024138025.1 Combretum micranthum | reverse complement strand
TTTCATATGATTTTAAAAACTATATAGAGGACGGACGAACAATTATTTGCTTTCCTTAATGAATTTGCTGAAACTAAAGACCGGGTTGAAAAGCAAAAATAATTATCTTAAAAAAATTCTATTTATTGCTTGCTTTGCTTGAACGAGACATGTATATAAAATAACATTCCTTTATTCCTCGCATGGCATGCACCCAATGTCCCATGTGTTGTGTAGCTTCACACAACAAATCACATCAATCTCGTATCGCCTCACATGGCATGATAAATCATGCACCCAATCTTACTTTAAAGTTCGCTTTTATCACTTTTCCCCTTTGACTTCAATGCCTTCTACAGGGGATTGTCTACCCCTATAAACATTTATCCCTCCTAAGTACAAATCGACCATTATCCTCTCAATTTAATTGTTAACAATAATACAGCTGACAATTAGTATATAGTTTATTCATTTTATTATATATTCTCAACTTTCAGTGTTATGTCAATTGCTCTAAGGTAATTAGACCAATAGTTGAAGATTTCAAATATGGAAAAACGCATATGATCTTACTAATTTAAGGCATGAAGTACGATAAGTTTAATAAACTATTAATATGGAGAATTATATTTCCTTCAGGCTTAACATTCAAAAGTAACAAAAAGACATGAAGATTATGGCTGTAAGGGAAAAAAATAAAGGAGAAAGAATGAAATTTCGATATTTTTAAGTTATAGGTTACTAGGGTTATAATTGAGTTCAAGTTCGAGAATAATAAAAATGAGATGTGTGGTAAATCCGAACCCACAATAATAGGATCATAATCAAACATCTATAACCTATATTGCTAGATTTAATCATTTACATGAACTAACATTAGCCCTTAAATTTAGTTTGTCATTTTGACTACTTAACATTATATCTTCACTTTGAAAAAATGGAATTCACACTTTCAATAGGCATTTCATATTACTGCTTATTATTGATATACCAGTGTGGCAATGGACAATTAAATTTATGAACAAACTACTTGAGTTCATGTCCATGTTTATTCAAATTTATTTGATTATATCTAAGTGAAGTTTGAGATATATAATTTTTGGTCCCTAAGTTGAATAGAGTAATAAGTTTAGTTGAATTAAGCTTAGGTTTATCAAGTGATAACATAAGTGAAGTGCATGAAATTTTTTGTTCTATTGAGCTCAAAGCAATCCCAAAGTTAAACTTAAACTTTATATCTTCAATTCAAGTGTTGAATGCAAGCTTTTCTCATGTCTTACAGGAGTGCTCTTTTTTTTCCTCATAGAGTAGGTAATTAATCTTTAAGAATGTAGAATTTTTTTTCTTTTTAAACTCTTAATAAGTTATTGAGCACTTAATAAGGTATTTATATTATTTAAAGGATGCGGTTCGAATGGGTTCTAATTAATATTTGTTAAAGTTTTAAAAGAACAAGCCTTTCACATTATCTAACATGGATTTTTCTTTCCCCATAACTATTATACATTACAATTATTATGGAGATGAATCAAACTTCATATATTCCATTTTAGAGACCTATTTAACGTTACAATTGCTAACATGACATGGCATGATTAGAAATATGATTACACTAAGAAAACCGAGACTCCACACAAAAACACGCTTATGATATGAGTAAACATAATTATCTTGTAACTTAATTATTTAATTTTTAATCTATTTTATCTACTTTTGGCATTGATATGAATTGAATAAGAAATAAAGAAACAAACCCGACCCATTATACTCATACTATTAGGTTGCAAATGTCTTGTCTATATAACATTGATTCCATACGTTTATTTTTTTCCTTTAAGAAGAAAACGTATAAAAAGTTGAAAATTTTCTATATTTATGATGATTGAAATCCATTTGCGCTTTGCACTTAGTAGCATATATTTCTCATATATTATATTTCTAAATTGTAGGACTCTAAAATGAGGAAACATATCACTTTTGCTTACGATGTGGCGGGTGCTTTATAGTTATCAGCAGTCGAGACTTTCCAACTGTTCCTTTTCATCCTCAAAACCTTCTCTACGTTTCACGGAAAGCGAAAAAGGGGTTCCTTTGTATTAGGTTGTCACTTTATAGTTATACCTCCCTCAACGTTTCACTCAGAATAATGGCATTCACACATTTTTCCCTTTTGGCGAACAGCAGTTAAACTTTCAGTACGTATCTTATGTTCCTTATTATCTACAGAAAAAAAAAAGTAATGATAAAATCAAATCTATGCACAAATAAATTTAATTATGTATTTACTCAAATTAGATGGAATCACAGCTAAGTTGAGCTTGAGTTTAAATAATTCAAGTCGTTGAGCAAGTAGATTTCAAAATTTATGAGATTTGACTTGCAAGATAGTAAGTTTAGTCAAACTCAAATTAAGCTCTTGGTGGGTACCAAATGTGTTTGAACATTAATTTTATTTAAATATAAAGCATACATATATTTTTAAATAGATCAACCTTAACTTACTTGTTTATGCGGTCATGATTAAGGATTTTTTTTTTTTTTTTTACAGCGAGGAAATGTTGATGAGTATCTTTTGACACTTTTTTTTTTCGTCCATTCTTCTCCATAAAACGAATTATCAATGTTGATGAGTGTAATAGGATTCCAAGCACTCAATAAGGAATAATTTTACAAATATTAAACTGATAAAAAAATGGAAAGTTTTGTATATTTATTACGGTTTGGAAATCCGTCTGCAATTTGAATTTAGTAAGTAGTAACAAAATACGAATGTAATGTTATGGATAATATCTTTTTAATGTAGGATTCTAAAATTAGGAAAAGTATTACTTTTGGATTACGAGGTTATTGCTCAATAGCTATTAGCTAATGGAGACTTTCCAACTGTCGGGGTGCTTTTTTTTAATTTTTTTTTTTTTTTTATACATTTTTTGAATTCTTTAACCTTAAAAGCCCTTTCTTTCTCTGCGTTTCAAGGAAAGAGAAAAAGGGGTTTTCATGAGATTAGCTTTTGCCTGTAATGACTTGTCGCTTGTGCTTAGGATGCGTCGCCATCGTGAAAGTGCGTGCAGATCCTTTACCGCCATACTTCACTCACAACCATTAGATAAGTACTGTATTGGGTCGGGGCTGCTAGCCTGGCTCGACATCTCTCTATTATCTACCTGCACCGACTGTCTCTAATAACATTTCACCACGCCTTTCCCATATCATTTCTGGAGGGGTCTCCAGCTTGGCTATTGAATGAAGCACATGTACATGTTTTATGAATTTGTGAATACTACCAAAAGAAAGGAAGCTTTTGTTCATGGGTACCTTACGCAACAATGAAGACAATTAAATGGGATGATTATATATACTTGATTGGGAAAAAATAAAAAAACCCTTGAAAGACATAACTTTTTTTTTTTTTTAATTAGTATCAACATATTCCATATGATACACATTATCATTTTCCAATATATATACATACTTATATATATGATAAATAACATTGATACTTCTTTAGCAAATGGGCTCTTGTAGGTCAGGCTCAAGAGAAGCAGCGAGCATCAAGGAGAGAACATTACCAAAGGAGCAGCTATGTTGTGAGTTGAATTGTAATAAAAATGTGCCTAAACTTTTGTAAATAATTTCAATAGGTAAATCCTATCATTAGACAACTCAACAAAAAGTGATATCAAAAGATGAAGGAATAGACGAAGGTTAGTAGGAGCTAGCAAAAGCTCAAAGTCCTAGCAAAAATACTTTTAGGTAGAGTTGACAATGGGTGGAATAGGATCGCTCTCTTTGGGAGTTAGGTAATGACAATATTTTATCCTTACGGTAAGGGTGTCACAAATTTAAGTAAAGGAAAAGTCAAGGTTCTAATATTTAGAATCAAGTATGGGTGTTCAATTTGAGCATATAACGGAGGGAGTGACATCTAAGAGTAGTTTGTTTGAATTGTTGGTATACTTTGAAAGTAGATTTAATTTCTGATGAGCAAACTGCGCAGAAACTAATACCACTTTCTCATTGAAGTTACAATAAGCCATATACCAATTAAAATGGCAGGACCTCCCAAACATTTTAGGGATTGTTGTAAGGCTAAGAGTACTCCTAGTAAGAATGATGGAATTAGAATTGAACCACAATATAGATCAAAAGGGGTTTGCTCACCATGCGGAATAATTCAAAGGATGGGTGAGTGCATATCAGCACTTTAGGAGAAAGGAACCTCCTATCTCATGACATAAGCTCAATATATGGGCGGGCTGAGTAGTAGTTTCAAAACTAGCTTGATTAACAAGTTCCAACCCAAATATATATATGTATGTATTCTAAGCATAGTTTAGAATAAGAAAAAAAATCCAATTAATTCTTATTGTAATGCTTGTTGAGGTAGGCTTGGTAAAAAGTTCCTTGAACCATTTATTTGGATCTCGGTGGACTTAGCCAGGCAAAAAAAGCTCCATGCCTAAATTAGCTAAAGCCATGCCAACTTAAAGTTGCCAAATGATCACCTCAAGTTGTGGAATAAAGTAGATAAGACTTTTCTAAATATCATCTTTAATATTCTAACAATAAGATAAGGGGTATTTTTGTGTTTGAACAAGAATAAAAACTTATTACAACTCTCATGCAGCTTTTATTTTTTCCATTTTACGAGTAAAAACAAAAGAAGGAAATTTTTTTGTCTTTTCCTGTTTTATTATTACCCCCTCCATAATTGTCAAATCAAAATATAAATACTTGGACAATTATACTTAAGGTTGTATACAGCAACAATTGAAGACTAAATGCAACATACTCGGACATCTATTCTTACCATTAGCAAATATAACGGACAGGAAAAATGTCGACAAAAAAGAGAGGATGAGAGCAATAGAAGTACTTTATGTTTGTATCATAATTAAATCAAATCATTTTATGTTTTGATTAAATAATCTTAATTTTATATGTTTGCGACGAAATACAATTTAACCCTTTAGTTTTTAAATGATTCATTTAAGTTACTCAACAATTTTGTTGTTTTTAAAACAATTAAGTAATCTATGTTTATGGTTGTAAAAGTACTTACATCTTGCAAAAATAAAATAAGGACTTAAAACAACTTATAAGGCATAAAACTGGAATTAACTTCCACGTATATAAAGCATTTCAATAACTCAGTTACAACATAAGTGCTAAATTAAATCTCAATACAACAAATATAGAGTATTCGTAATGTATTTAACAACAACAACAGCAGCAGCAACAACGGCAACGTGATCTGGGATGCACACTATAAGAAAATAGACCTTTAGAGACAGAAATTATGCGACGAAAATTGAAAAATATAGTTATAATTTTACAAATAAAATCTGCGACGATAATTTTTGTGATGAAAATTTATATTTAGAGACAGAATTTTTACCTTTAAAACCAATTTTCTTATAGTGGCATGATCTTTGATGTTGAAAATGCTGCATGTCCTATTAATCTTGACGTGTCTTCACCACCACCTATACTATGATGCAAAATCTAGATTTTGACAACCTTAAAGATATGTAATTAATTATAAGAAGCCAGAACTCAGATATCACCATTTCCCTTTAATGGGCCCCGTTATTTTTTTATATTTTTCATTTTCCCCCGTGGCTTTGGCGTGGCAAACCACATCATACAGAGGCCCAGGCCAAATCCCTGTACTGAAAATAATGGGAAATTATTAGAATTGAAAAGAGTAGTTTGGCTATGAATGAAAAAAAAAAAAAAAAAGAAACATAATATGATATGCGTTGCCAATGCCTTGTCTTGGAATGATGACCGGGCGAAATAATTGATGCTTGCACTAACTCTAAAGTAGAGGACCCAATAATCGGATCACTTGGATTTCACCACACCCTTTCGTTGGTTTCTATTCCGTAAGGACCACTCGTAAATGGTCGATTCAATTCCATTGTACCGGGGATAAGGACAAACATGTTTTTGAGTAATTTTAGGAATTAGTGTGTGAATTTACGAACTTTTGTGCTGTTTTACCTTTCTTTTTTTTTTTTTTTTAATTTTCACGAACTTTAACTAATATTACAGTTATTTAAAATTCATAAAAGAACTCAAGGTTTCGTGAATTTACTAGAATTTGTAAAATTACTTCTAGTTTTTATATTACTTAAAATATTTGTAATTTAATTGTGACGTTCATATTGTTTTTTTTTTCTTTTTTCTTTTTTAACAAAAAAATGGCCATGGAAGTTCTTCCCATGGAAGATTAAAATTTCCTGACAATAGTCGAAACTTCTTATGTAAAGGTTAAAATTAGGTTAAATTGAACAGGATAATTAAATTTGGTATTTAAACTTTGAAAAAAGATTCACTTTGATATTTAAATTTTGAACTTTGAAATTGATATCCGATCAAACTTTTCATTATCATTTTTGCTACCTTATTACCATCATTTGCTCTATTTCTTGATGTAAATAGGTATTCTATTATTGAATTTATATTCCTCCCCCTAACATTTTGTAGTACTAATAGATTGCCTCTTCCATGTTAAAAAAAAGAGTAAACGGTATTGGTAAGATAGTAGATAACAAGAAAGAGTTTGATTGTATATTAAATTAAATAATTTAATGTCCAAGTACCAAATTGAATTTTGGTATAAAATTTAAGTATAAAATTTGACATTTTTCCAATTGAATATGATTAAATAAATATTTGATGCATAATAAGTGTACGTTTAGACCTTAAAGCTAGGTAGGATTTAGGTCAAGTTTATTAGGATTTTAGGTGTTAAATCTCATGATTTATGCTCCTAAAATATCTAAGAATTAGTTCTTAACAATGTAGATTCAAGTCAATTTTTGAGCTAACAAGCTCACACTCTTTTCTCTAAAATTTGCTTAAAGTTCTCCAACTCATTTAAGTCTTGCTCCACATTATTTAGTCTCACATATCAGGGTTAAAGGGTTAGGCATTTACATCTATCATTCATGAATTTAATTTAAATTTTAGGTTATTTCATGAAAAATATTTTCCATACTTTTTCAATGTTGCTTATAATTGAAGCTCAACATTGGTTGTATATTGTCATATTAATATCAAGATATTATTACAAATACTAACAGGTTATAGCTATACGTAATGGTAGTAGATTACAATTTTGATTAACTTTTAGTAGTGGTGGCTAACAATTATGGAAAATGATCTTGTTTTCTTTCAAATTATAAGTATAATAGGAATCATTTAATTTATTTTCATGGTGATTTTCCAAGATAATTAATAGCCACTATTCATCAATATTCATCTTCTCTTTCCATCATTACTTACCAATAAAAATCATTAGTAACCATAATCATGAGATTTTACTGATAACATTTAAGAACTATAGCATTTTGATGAAAAGATATTTTGGAAAAAGCACAAATAACTGCCCCACCCCCCAAATAAGTCTTTCTTACTTTCTATTGTTTTAATTGAAGAAGGTGTTGCACGAGCTGGATCTGCGCCTGTAGAGATAGGTCCTATAAACATGAAAGGTAAGTTGAGAGATGCCGATGGTTATCCAGTATAGTTACTCTGATACTTAAGTTAGTCTACAGGTAAAAGTAGGGTATATGCCAAAAGAATATATGACTTCTTTTTTGTGTCTATGCCCTTTTTTTGCCTTGTGGCAAAAAGGTATTTATAAGGTTTTAAGATCATACCAGGATAGGTTGTACAAGACCTGGTACTTGGTGTGGCGACAATACCCAAGCTGAAGAGTCGTAGCTTCTTGGAGTGTGACTGAGTTGTTGGTGTCCCCTAGTCACGAGATGTGACTAGGACGCACTTTGTGGCTAGAGAGGGTAAGGACTTGAGGTCAAGCTGGATTGAGGCTAAGCTAATAGACTAATCGAGCTCGTTAGCTCGATGGGCCTTTCCAAGGCGAAAACTTGCGAGGAGGTCTCGAGTCATAGCACACAGTGGGGGCTTTGTTCTCTCTAACCTTCTGGGAGGTCTTAGGGTTGGATATCAAGAGTAGCTGGCTTTTTGGGCCTAGCGTGGTTGTAAAGGTTTCGAAACCCAAGAGACCGAATGGGCCGATGACTATATTCTACTATCAACAGAAAATAAGTCCATTAATCTAGATCTAGAGAGCTTTTATGATCCCGTCAATGGGACTGTTCCGCTATTAATTTAACCATAAATATAATAAATGAAATATTAACTATTTTAGTGATTCGATCACGATTGAGTATGATGTGAGCTATTGGATTGTGATGGAACCGGTCGCATTAAAATTAATGACAGACCATAGAATTTTCCACATATTTGAATCAAATATGGCATGCTCAGCCATTTACGCATTGGTATATCTCATACGCGCATGATAACGTAAATTGATACTTAATCCGATGATTGATATCTTAGAGAAGTTAAATAAATGACGATGCAAATCTTTTTATGTTTCTACGCATAGCGATGTTGGTGAAAAGCAGTGAACACACACTCTCATGTTATATAATTGCAATGATTGACCATGCTTCATAAAATTGCTTCCCGTTATCTTTTTAAGGTGACCAAGTCCAACAATCTCAATTATTCAGCGTTTCATCCCCCTCTTTCCTTTTCCTTTTCCTTTTGTCGTAAGATTTACTCCATCTTATATTCTTTAGCTTTTTTTATCAACCATTCTTTCTTCCATTTCTAAGATATTATATATAAATTAATTAGAGAAACATGCATGGTTAATGCGTATGGCTGAAAAAAGAGATCTTTATATATATAAAGTGCTACTGTTAAGATGCTACTTGAATTTTGTTTAAATTTTAATTAATTATCTTGATTTCCATTTAGTCAATTTACTATATATTTAAATTTTTCGCAGACAAAAACACTACCTAGCTCAACTTTATTTACTTCCGTCTGTCTAATTAGTATTAATACCAATAATAACGAGTCATGTGTATCTGGACAACCTAAATAATTATCCACGTCAATATTTGACATGATAATCTAGAAAACCAAAAATGGGCAGTTAGTGTTGAGGCAAATTTAGGTGGAATTGTTGTTACTGCTATGGCTAATGAAGATGGAGGTGTGATTCTGCTGGAAGTTCGGCCATGTGTGGAGTTGTGGCCGTTGGTAGGGATGCAACCGGGGGGGTCATTATAGGGTACCCGACCCGTTCGAACAATTAAAAACCTATAGGGTCGCGGGGGGGTTTGGAAAATTACTTGCTGACCCTATAGGGTTTCGAGGTGGGTTCGAGTCATTAAAAAAATCCGATGGGTAACCCGAACCCATCATAATATAAATAATTTTAAAAATTAAGTCTAAAATTTTAAAATCGCAATTATGCAATACAATTGCAATTTTAAAATCACAATAAAATTTTAACTCAAAGTTGACTGTTAGATTCCGGAATTGGTATGAGATTGTTTAATTTATTGTTGAAAGTTCTTTTTACCATGCATTTTTCTAATATATGTCATGAAGTTATTTTCTTTTCCTTTTATTTTTTTAATTTTGTAGGTTTAGAGATACTTGAATTTGAAGAACCTGAAGAAGGGGTGAAGAAGTGGAATACAATAATGAAGATGACAAGTGAAGATAATGATTGATGATGACTTCATAATTATGCTCTTAATTTATTTTGGTTGATCCGGTGATGTTGATGCATTGTTTATTTTGGTTGGTATGGCGGACTGAGCTTTGAGTTTATCTTTATTATTGGATGGTTCATTTGATGATGTATTGTATTTGCTTTTGTCGTTAATGTATTTTGAAGACAAGTAGAAAATTAGAAATGAGTGTGTTGGGAGGTTGGTTTTTTTAGTTATTTTGGAGAGTGAATGAAGTGTTGGTAAGTTGTTAATGTGTTTTGAGAACATGTTTTTCTATTCTTGAGTCTTCACAAGGCATGATTCCTACATATGTATTATGTATATTTATGTAAGTGAAGTAATGTCCTTTCATCTACATTTGAAAATCTTCTTACGATAGTTTTAACCATTATATTTCTTAATAAAGTTGTGGCATATTTTGTAAAATTCATTCAATCATAGTTGTAACTAACTATTGTGCTCGTATAGGATAAAATTATTGTTAAAATTTGTAATTTAACTAAGTGTTGAGAAGAGGAAAAAAAAATTAAGCGGGTCGCGGGCGGGGCGGGTTAGGGTCAAAACCCTATAGAGGCGGGTTTATATATTAAATAGATAACCTTGTAGGGTCGCGAGGCAGGTTTAGGAAACCTATTGGGAAGCGGGTCAAGTTCCGGTCTTATATAACCCATCCCAAACCCATCCCGTTGCATCTCTAGCCGTTGGTGTTTTAGTGAACAAGTGTGGTTTCTTGGGTATGGAATGATGGTTAACAGTGGTGGATTAATTGGCAGGGGTGTATACGGTACGGTTCGGTTTTTCTTTCAAAATCTAGCCTAACCATATGGTTCGGCTTGTAATTTTTTTAAACAAAAAAAAAGGTTCGATACAGTTTGATTTACGGTTTGAATCGTTTTAATTCATAAAATAAAAAATATATTCTATCGAAAAACTTTTATTACATATTTCTTATCGCTAATACAAATATAAATAACAATATTTGAAATTAATCATTTGCTAAATAAACATGTAAAATTTATAAGAAGGAAATGATTTCATCCATTATAAAATTATAATTATGACTAGTCCCTTTTTTTTTTTTTAAATTATCTTGAACTATAATGGTATAATAGATTTTATCCCAATATAAGACACAAAATTTAATTCGTTATATGCTTCTAATTAACATATTATCAATTATGTAAATCAATAAGTAACAAAATAATAAAAGTAGATTAATTAGTAAGACAAATGGAAAAAATATTCAGGAGTTAAAATACTTGAGGCTAAAATCTAAAATCTATCTTATTTGTAGATAACATAATAATTAAAATATAATATGATAAATCTAATTTTATTCTTATGAATGATACATATCTAAGTCACAAATTTTAAAAATAACTAATTTTTTTAATGAAACAATTAGGAGTAAAAATAATATATTTAATTTTTTAAAAAAAATATATAAGAGGGTTCAATTAGATTCTAACCATACGATTTGCTTCAGGGTACCAGTTGAACAACAAATTGTTTGTTTTTCACCGAATCAAACCATTTAAAAAAATAACTAGATTTCGATTTGGTTTGATTTAATTTGTCCTGTTGGTTCATGGTTCGAGCAGTTATTTTGCACAGCCCTTTTAATCCGTAAGGAAGTGTGTCTGCTGCAATCAACGTAGCCGTTACCGTCATGGGTCAGTTGCAACTTATCTCGTTGTGGTGATATTGAGCTATTCGAATGAAAGGAGAAGAAGAAAGTGCGGAGAACATGGGTTCAATTGCAGCCAAACACTTGAGAAGAAAAAATGAAAATCCATAAAGAATGTTAATCCAAGAGGCCAAGAAGGGCAGTGGGAGGCTTGAGAAAGAATCGAGGCCTGTTTGGAACCGTGATTCAGGAAGTCATGCTTCAAAAGATTCAAAGCTTGACCTTCCGACACATGATGGAACAATGGATTCGTTGGAGTAGGCTGATAGGGATGAACAATGGATCCATTGGAGGCATATCAGCGGAAGTTTGAGCGATCGCTAATTTAAAGCACTCCGTAGGATTTTCAATTTTGCCTCAACAGTAACTGCCCCAAGAGATTGGTGTTTTGATTTTGAGTTATTTTAGATTATCTTGTTAAATATTGACATGGATAATTAGTTACATGGGTCACATACATATGACATGCCATTAATCACCATTAATGTCAACTAGATAAA
This sequence comes from Combretum micranthum, assembly GCA_024138025.1. Lineage (NCBI taxonomy): Eukaryota > Viridiplantae > Streptophyta > Magnoliopsida > Myrtales > Combretaceae > Combretum > Combretum micranthum. The sequence goes on along the minus strand of JAMXBD010001703.1, from coordinate 295,660 downwards.
GGGAAGTATTAGATTTGATTCTTTGATAGCAGAAAGTTCCAACAATAAAAATTGACTAATTGAAAGTTAAGGTAATTAATTAAAGATTTAAACAAAGTTTAGCATCATGATATCATAATAAAAATTATATTATAATCGTGGATTTGTTCTTTCACATTTAATCTATTTTTCTTCAAAACTCATGAGGCAAAAAATAAAGTTGAATATTCATTTTTTTTTATCTATTACTACATGTACTACAATCATTTGATTGAAATATAGTATAGTAATGCATCAAATATCAATTTCCTTGTTAATGAAGAATTGAAGACAAATTTACATTAGTATAAAGGATTTTAGTACCAAATAGTTTGCAAACTAAATAGTTTCTTGTCTGCATTATTATTATAGCTTGATGTTGGCACGGGTCTGACCTAGCCTAGACTCGTTAGGTCATAGGCCTTGTTAAAGAAGGCCTAAGCTGGCCTATTTGTGGTTAGGCTAGGCCACTCGTTGGTTCATAAGTTAGCTTATGGCTTATTAGCTAGTTTAAAAAAAAAAAAAATTGAAAGTATTTTTTAAAACATTGTATGAAAAAAATAAAATAAAGAGAAAATTACAAATTAAATTTAAAATTAATAGAAACAAAAATTTAACGTAATATAAAATTGACTTAAAAAAATAGTCTTTAGTCCATTTATTGAAAAAAATATTCTAGGTGTGCATTCATTTATATAGAAGCATAGATACTTTTTTATTGTGAAATTAGCAATGTAGGACCCAAAAACACTCAACATACAAAGTACAAACAACTCCCATAAAGATAAAAGAAAGTCTCACATTCTTAAGAAACAAGAAATTGCTTTGACTATAATTTCATAAAAACTCAATCATACATGTTTAGGCATATTTATTATTGGTGTTGCTAATATCAACACCTCATTTAATATTGCGAATAGTAATAAATTTTGACTATCAAAATTGTTTTTTTTTTTTTAAACTTAGACTATCAAAATTGTTTAAACATTCTTTTTTTTATTTATATTTATTTTGTACTTTTCCTTTTCCTATTTTTTTAAATAGTGCGTCTGACCTGACTTGACCCTATAGGTTAGAGGCTCGAATTAGCCTTGATCTGAAAACTTACTAGGTTAATTGATGGGTTATGACTCATTCGATTGGGTCTGGTCATGGTTTAGACTCAATCCATGCCTATGTTTAGTTATAACTAATAATAAATCGTGTAAACATATATTTAATATAACAAATTGGAGAAGGAATTATTTAGGCTTTGCTTTCTATTAATTTGATCAAGATTGAATTGATTTATTTAATTATACTAAAATTGGGGATATAAAGGGACTGAATCTACTCACAAACAACTTAAGTTAAGGTTTCATTTGGTTAAGCTCTATTTATTTATAATTGAATCATGTCCAGACCCAAGTTCTTTAAATGATTTATTGAGTTGATCTCAAGCTAAGCTTGAGCTTCACTAGATTAGTTTAAATTCAAAAACCTAATTGAGCTCATATAAGCTAGATGTAGAGTCTAATTTAAGTCGAATTTACACATATCAATATTGTTTTAATCAAAAGAAAAAAGGGTTAATAACCAAAATGCGGCTTGAACTTTGCCTAAAAATTGTAATTAAATACCTATACTTACTTTTTTGTGGTCGCTTTTAGTAGCTCTATTAACTCTATTAATTCCATTATCTTGGTTGGACATTTCAATGAATATCTGAATGAGACATGTCAATTTCAATATAAAAACCACTATTTTTCTTAAAATTTATAGAAATAATAGAAAATATAGAAAAACTAGAAATTAAAAAGAAAAATAAAAGGGAAAAATGTGGGGAAAAATTAACAATAGCTTACATCTTCTTCCTTACAAACATTTATCTTTGCTGAGTATGAATAGACATACACCAATTCACCAAACCATGCCAATCTTCGTTGATGAACCTTTCATCCCCTTTCACACTACATGATTTCCACCATGCCGAAAGCCATGGACATCGAACCAGCTCCGCACTAAGTCACACCACCTCGATATCAACCGCCAATTGAATATCCCCATCTCTACAAAACTCACCATATGCTGAATAGAAATCCACTCATCAAAGCCACGTTTAAGCTCTACCAACCAACCAGACCTTCAACATCACATCAACACTAAACTCAACCGAAACAAACCTCTTCTACCACCTTTTCTAGAGATAATGATGATGACGGGAGGTTTTTTGCCGACTAATTGGAGTTTACAGTTCTATTAGAGGACTGATTGGATTTTCAAGGTTTTGAAGGAGGGTTTAAAAGGGTTTGACAGGAATGTGGAGGAGGGTTTCAGAAGCATCATCGACGGGATGAGTTGGAGTTTTAAAGAGAACATTTACATGTTTTATGTGTTTTCGGATGATGGGAATGAGATGAAGCAAGAGGAGGGTGCTTGGTAGTAAAGATGGAGACATAGTGACGTGGACCTTCATTATCATCTTAAAAATTTGTTCATTTTCTTTGATTTTGACTTTTTGAGTGGAAAATTCATAATAGCATAGGAAAATGGAAAATTCAATTTATTTACTATGATATATTAATTTTGCAACATGGGAAATTAGAAAAAAGGCTTGCCATTATTATAAAATTGTAATAGACATGTGTCATTAGGTAATCAGAGGATTTTGCTGCGTAGGAGGATGAAGTTAACATCATTAGTAGAGGAAGTTAATGCGTCCTTAAAAAGTTATATGAGGTAATAAATTGATCATTTAAAAGTAGATACTTAATTGCTCTTTTAAGCAAAATTCAGGTAGCATTCATGTCAATAACCAACAGAAATAGAATCTTGCAATAAAATAAGATTAATGAGCTTACACAAGTCAAGCCCATAATTGATAAAAGAAATCTTGAACTCTGTGTTTAAGCTGAAAAAAACTAATGTTTTCAAAACCGAACCATCGGTTTAACCTAATTCAACCAGAAGCAGTCTTAGAAATAAGTTTGTCTATGTTGAAGGCCCGTTTTTCCATTGAACTGGCCAAACACGGTCGACCTGTTCGGTCGTGGATCGATTGACTCGACCTATTAAATGGGTCCAAACACATAACCTTAAAAAAAAAAAGAAAAACTAAAAAAAAAAACGAAACAACAAATAAATAACTAAATAAACCCTAAGTGCTCTCTCTCATAAATTACGCAGCATGTAATCAAACCCATTGATGATGCCGTCTAAACATCATCCTTCGTCTTCCTCCTCTTACTCTTGTCTTGAAATGGTAGTCGGAGAGATGGGATTCTGGTGATTCTCTTGCCAAAAAACGATGAGGTCAATAGTCAAAGACATGAGATTTGTAAGGAAATAATAAAGGCATATGAAGATTGGAAAATATTTTAGGTCATGGATCATGGGATTGATGTTGGTTTGATTAGTGTGATGACGAAGTTGGTAAGAAGGTTTTTTTATTTATTTATCTCGGGTGAGATGACAAAGTGGGCAAGAGAGTTTTTTTTTTATTATTTACCGCTAGAGGAGAAACTTCAGATATGTCTGGTAGAAAAAAAGGGGATTTAATAATTTGTTGTCTCTAGCCATTTACAATCAACTGATATTAAATTATTAATTTGTTGTACATATTGTAACTAGACAATTTGATTACATATGGGATATGGACGTTTCAGATTTTTAAATTTAACTTTAGTAATTTAAAACAAATGTGTATAATCTTAAAATATCATTTTCATGGTAATTTTGAGGACAATTTTATATCCTAAATAATACAAGAATCATTTATTTATGTTTAAATGCTAAGATCTATACCATTATATATATATATATATATATATTATTTGTGTGTATTCTGTGTTTAAAATACGTAATAACACATCCTTTGTTTAGAGTTATAATTTTGAATTTTGAATATGTAATATATGATTTCAAATATAATATTTTTATTAAATTAGTTTGAATTGGATTAAAGTTTTTTATTGATATAATTAGATAGAAGGAATTAATTTAATTATGGATTTAATTGTATAATTTTCATATATTTATCTTTTATAACTAAAATGTAACCTATACTTTTATTTTTCATTGACTCCAGTTCAACCTCCATCAAATCCAGTTCAATTCTTAATCCTTGACCTTTTAGCATGTCTAGATTAACATCTTGTCTGAGTTTAATAACATTGAAAAAGAAAACTTGAAATAAAAAACCTAAAATTCTTTCGGATTTGAAGTAAAATTCGAATTCTAATTCAATATTATACTATCTCACCTCGATCTTATGCATTTATAAGGTAAGCCTTCAAACTACAAATTTGTTTGGACCAATGTTAGCCTGTTAGGAATCAAATGGGCAATGTAACTTCTCCTGCGATTTGATTATTATAGGGTTGGTAGGGTTGGTTCAACTTATCATCATTCGGCCATTAATGGGGAAAAAAAAAAAAAAAGAAGAAATTCCTGTGTCCAAAGTTAAACATAACCATCCAAGTGTTAGCATATTAAGCGACATCACTTTATGCATTTCTTAGATATGTTTTTTTAACAGTTTGCCTGTTATGAGAGGTTAGATCGTGTCAGATTCTCTTAATAATGGCAGACCAATAATTTTCCCACATAGTACTGCGTCAGCAAGCAAGTTGGCCCACTAGAGGGGAAATTTGAATTAACCGAGGTTCTCAAATGTATGCAAATTATCCGCTTTCCGTTTGTACAAGGTTAAGAAACATGCAAAATTATTGGATATGTATAAAAATATCGTTTCAACTGTCAAATCTATCTCTACTTTTTTAATAATTAAAAAATAATAATAATTTGCAAGCAAAGCGATAACTTTTGGACGTTACAAACGGTTCGCAAGGCATATGTCTATTTTAAAAAACAATTTAAAAGTTCAAAGAATTTAATTACACTCCTTTATAGATTGTTTTAACTTATCAATATCATAATATGCGTCAAAAAGTAAGCGTATTTGGATAGTTTTATTCAATTGATAGTCCTTTGCTTTTTTTTTTTTTTTTTTTTTACCAATTTAAAATACGTTACATCTCTCAACGTCTGTACATTTTCTAGCGATTAAGGCAACCTTTTAATTTCTTTTCCGCCAAAAAGTCAATAAATTAAATCACTAACATTTTACAGCTTTTTAGAAAATACTAACTCTTTTTATTTAAATTCTCAACGTTAGAAAAAAAAATTGAATCTCCTAAAAGTTCCGCTAACAATTTTTTTTTGGCTTGGTTTTTGATAAAAACCAAACAAAACCTTAATTTATAGTTCATTCTTTTTTTTTTTAATCTTAAACAAAATCTTAAATGGTAATTGGTTTGTATTAGAAATTTTTTAACCATTAAAATCATTTAGTTTGATTTAGATTATAAATTCAATTATAATTATGATTTAATATAACAATTTAGTTCGAATTAGAAAATTATTCAAATCATATTTATAATTTAACCCTAAGTTGTGTTTTGCTAAGATTTGATATTGAAATTTGAAGTTCTTCTTACATTTCTTCTTTATAGGGCACATTCAAGGCATATCACCATTATAAAGTGATCTATGATAAGTAAAGAGTGTGGGTAAGGTCTAATTACAATAATCACGTGCATCACTATCACACTATATGTGACTTAAGGAAATGCCACATATAAGGATTATAAAGAGAGATGTGTGTGGAAAGGAGTAGATAGTTTTAATTGCCTCTAACAAATGTGTGATAGGCGAGGGAGTTAAGAAGTATTAACCTCTCTAAGTAAAGTGAATTAATGTCGATTCTTGATCAAGATAGGTAATTAATTTGTTAAGATGGAAATCTAGTAGCACAATAATGTTTTTTCCAATATTTTCGATTCTCTAAATGAGATGGGACTATTATACCCCTACAGGGTACCCTAGTCGTAATAGTAAGCCATGTAACTAACTAAGGCCTCTAGAAAGTTACAAAGACACTATACAACTAATGTTCCCCACTTGGAGTAGACAATGAAAACAAGATCGAAAGTTGTTTGAGTGAAAGATATTGCATACATACATATATATATATATATAACCACAAAGGAACATATAACACATCTAGAACTTCATAAAAGCTTTACAAACCAAGATCTATGGGGTTTGAACCGAACCCCATAACCAAAAGGGTTATAAAGATAAACAAACACTACAAGAAAACTGGGCTTTAAAGATAAAAATTTTGTCTCTAAATACAAATTTCCGTCGTAAAAACCATCGTCGCAGATTTTATTTGCAAAATTATAACTACATTTTTCAATTTTCGTGTAGAATTTCTGTCTCTAAAGGCCTATTTTCTTGTAGTGAAACTTAACTTAAGCTATTACAATCATAACTAGTCTCTATTACATATATGGTCTTCGCCTTAACAAAATACATGATCCAAAAAGTTTAACTCCCACACTTGAGCTTGGTTTGGTCTTCTTGCTTAAAACCCTGTAATTCAACAGTCTAAGAGAGTGTGAGCACGTAAAGCTCAGTGAGTAACAAAATCATCACAAACATTAAGATTAAACAAGTAGAATTAGCAATCATATGCAATGCATGGATCAATCATATGCAACAAATGTAGTTTGAATAACCGGAATTCAAACCTATGGAGATTTACGCCTTCCCTAAGGGTTGAAGGATAATATCAGTAATTCATGCCCATGAGAAACTCAATACCGAAGTAGAAGGATTTTCTCTTCACCTAACCCGCCTAGGGGAATAGTCTCTACCAAAGCCCACAAGACGTGAGCAGTTTTTAGAGAATCATTTTCATTTTCAAAAACTTTCACTTGTCATAAAACTTGAGAAATCTCACTAAGTATTAACACTCTTAAGCCAGCTTCGACACAAATGGCCTCCTTCGAAGCCTGCTTAGTTTCTGCGAAGTTGGCAATCCTATGATAATCTACAAGCAGACTCACTGGTCCCAACAAGCATTACCATAGAATCGAATTTGTTAATACATGACAAGAGTACCATACTAATGCAACATGAAGTTATGAAATGCATGTCATATTAGAAGTCTATTCAATTTAGTTCCATATTATTAAGCGATCACATCAACTTCAAACACTCAATGAGACAACTATATAGCTTCAAACAAGTGGTTGTTACTTCAACTATTAAGAATTGCAATTCAAACATTCATTACATACCATGTAATAATTCCCATCCCAATGCAATTGGTTCCTTATAGTTACAATTAAACTATATTCCACTACTTACAAGCACAAACAAAGTGCTAGAATTCAAGTTACTCACCCGTGCATGCTCCTTAATCGTCGTAATAGTCCAATGGGAAATCCAACTCGTCATCTAGGATTCCTATAAGATAGAAAAATTTGTATTACTATCTACTTAACAAAGACAAGAAGGATTACATAAGATTCTAAAGCTAAAAGAGATAAAGAAACACTTCGAAAGCTGCCACACCCCCCACCATGCCCCGTGCCAAGGGTGGTGTTGGATAAAGCACTACATAAGCCTCACCACGCCCCCCACCACGCCCATGCTGAGGAGAAAAATGATGACCAATATCTACCATCCCTTGCCACACCCAGTGGTGGCTCACCACACCTATCACCACCACCCGTGGTGGCCTAGATTTCACAATTGAAATCACCATACCCCTTATCACAGGTTGTGGTACTTCTACGATTACACATTTTTCATGCAATTTATACACACTTTAACCAATTCCAATTGTCTTATTTTCATCCAAAACACTTGTATATCATGATACAAGACTCAAATTCACCATTCACTCCTTCAAATCCTCTAACTCATCTCTAAAACCACTAAACTCCAACTATCAATCCAACCATTCACTTCAACCATTGAGACTTCAACTCCACTTTTTATCACCTTACTTCATATATCAATAACTAAAACTCATAACCAAAGTAATGAACTTCCAAAATCAGCCATAAACCAACAACAACTCTTAACCTATAACTACTCAAATAAGCAAATAACAAGAATAAAACAAGAAACACTTACTTAAATTTGCTTAGTCTTGAAGATGGAACCTTGTCTTGCTTTTCTTGACAATTTAGAGAAAAGAAATTGAAGTTGATGTGTGGTGTGTGTGCGTGGTGTAACCATCGGATTTTACAAAGGAAGAGGAGAGGCAAAGAATAGGAAAATTTCTGCCTCTTTAAAAGATAACACATGCATATATACAAATTCATTTTTGAATTATGAGGCTTTTTTTTTTTCAAACTTAATCAAGTGTGTGTGTGTGCATGGGAGTTGTGGTGGTATTCAAGCTTTAAATTGCAGCGATTAAGAGATCAAAACAACTCATTTAACACTCACATATATTTCTATCAATAGAATTGTTAAATATTCTAACTCAAAACAAAGTTTAGTAACATAATACTTATAAATTCCTATTTAACAAAATAATCTCTTATAAGAACTTATCTCAATACTATAGGTAATTTAGAATTTATTTTTAAAACTCAATTCTCTAAAAGAATATAAGAAATACATAACTAACAATTTTCTCAAACCAAATCAATTGATGATTTTAAATTTTATTCTACTAAATTGATTTTAAAAAACTATTATACTTACATTTTACTCTAATTAAAAATATTACCACATACAATCAAACAAAAAATTCTTACTTTAATTTATTTATGAAAAACTTGGGGATTACAGGGACTAGCATTATTTATAGGGAATATAACGTTAATATCATCCATTAGATGATATGACCGATCAACGGCTAATATGAGTTCCTCTCATATAGATATAGAAGTACGCTTCCTTGTGGACCTAAGCCTGTTAGGGGCATTATTTGTAGTATATAAGCCAATTTGAGAAAGGTTAAAATTAGACAGGCAATTCTGAGTCTAACTCTCTAAGCCCTGTTACGTTGCTTAAAGAGTTAAATCCAAATATGAATTAGGCTTAAAGCCTTATAATTAAATTTATACATTACATTTTGCCCCTAAACAAAGTCTATAGGCTCTATTAAAGGGGTTTGGGCATTAATTAAGTCCTTTTGAATGATTAAAGTCTTGCGTAGCACGTGTATGCTATGAACTAGATGCATTGTTGCTTGGCGAGTTAGTTTCCCTATATGCTTTACACATTATCCTTCTCATCATGTCGATTTTAATTCCTCATTTATGAATATTCCAATCACATTTAACTTTACAATTCTGGCCTTACATAAATTGAACATTTCCAAATTAGCAAACATATATTACGCTTATCTTAAATTTTTCTATATGTCTGTGACAAGAAATATTTACTTTGCTTGTATGATTATGACCACAAATTCGTAATCCACATCTTCCCCATTCCTAAATAAAGACTAGTTCCATTCCAAGACTCATTATTAGAGCATCCTCATATGCCGAGCCCTCACAAATTACTAATTATAATGTTAGTATAGCCCATAAATATGGCTCTAGTCCCATTTCCTAGTCTCCTCTAATGTCTACATGTAAATGGACATTCTGCTAATAAGGTACTTAGTACAAGTGGGTACCACAACAAAGTGTTGAAATTTGATAGGCCTACTTTTGCATATCTTAAAAAAAATTCCTTTCTAGCTAGCACCTCCTTCTTCCTCCTTCATCATATTTCCATTTTTTTTCCTTTATCCAATTCTTTCTCCCTTTCTCTCATTCAATTCATTTAAGGAGATCTAGTTCACCTCACAAAATATCTGTCACCCAAGCATCATAGGCATGCTAGTATTCCACTCAACCTCTCACTCAATTCACTTTCACTTTTAGTCGTTTTGTCATCTCTTATTGCTTTCTCTTAGTCGGTCAATCTCCGACCTCCTTAAGGTTCCTTTTCTTCTCCATTAGCTCAATCTTTCTTCATCACTATATTTCAACTTTGTAGTTGTTGACATTTTTAAAAAGTCACAAATCACCTTGAGACATTTGAAGATCAACCTAAAGCATATTAGCTCAATTCATGAGCTTCTCTGCGTGACACCCTTTAGAGTAAAACAAGGTACAATCCATGTAAGCTGCAAATGAGCTTCCATTTTTACTTATATTCTTCTTTTTACTTCTATTGATGCTTTTAAAATTTAAATTCTTGATTTTGTATATGGCAGCCGTTTTATCTTCATACGTGGTTTATTTTTTCTCAATCTCCTGTTATGACTGAATCTGTTTACCTATAGTAACTTGCACACATTGTCTTCACCCCTTTGGTAAGGAGCATTTATCCCCTTTGTTGGGATTTCTTCTCCCCTTTGATGGGAGCACTTATCCCTTGGTTGGGATTATATCTTCCCCCTATTAGGAGTTTTTCCCTCTTTGAAGGGCCCACTATATAAACCTCTAAATTTTACAATAATATTAAATAAACCCAGAATCGGAAGTCAAACCAAAAACCCTAAAATCAACCTAGGTTTACCTTAAGAATTAGAGTATTTAGATCTAGCAATCTACGCTCGAAACTCTAAAACCATAAATTATAGTTTGGAATAATGTCTTATAACCTAAAAAGATCATATTCACCAAAAACTCGCTTGTTTTGGATCCGAACATAATCAATTTTTAAAATCAGGGTCCCGGCACACAAAATGGTGAAAATATTCCGATAATATATCTGCACTCATAATAAGATGAAGAATATAAAATATCAGTTATAGAACTTTTCAGCTTCTAAAAATATCAGTTATAGCCTTTTACGTATATTTTTCTTACTATCGATACTTTATTTTATCTTGTTTATTGGTCAAGTTACTATTTACTACTATTTAATACTATTTCTCTATCTCTACTTTTTCTTTTTACCTATTATTACACTCTTACAACACCTACTCTTACATTTTCATTTCCAATACTACTATATATATAATTTATCTTACACAATATTTACTTTTAATTATAAAAATACAAATCTAATCAATTCCTCTCTCCTGTAAATCCCCGCAATTTTTGGATCCGAATTATAGTTTAAACCCTAATTAGAAGTCAACCGGATTTCCAGAGACAACCAAACCCTAGTTTACCGTAACCGCTTAAGTCCGGCATTGCCGTTTTCTCAAGCCCTGAAAAACGAAGTTGGAAAAATTAGCTTGAATAGTTCGTAATAACTATAGGTTTTATAAAAGTTTCAGTTTCGTGAAATTCGGATGTCCCTCGAACCCGAACGGATACAGTTTTTGAAAAATGAGTCCGGAAGCCCGGAATAGGAAAAATATTCCGAATACACCGTTAGACTCGTAAAAACATAAGATTTCCAAAAATATCAATTTCGTAATTTTTCGGTAGCTAAAAATATCAGATATCGCTTTTATACTCGTATTTTCTTACTACCGGCATTAAATTGTCATGTCTGCTTTTACATTACACTATTTTCTACTATTCTACACTATTCATCTATCTCTACTTTTTCTTACAACCTACTCTTACAACCTATACACCTATTTCTTACACATTTTCATTTCCAATACAATTTCACATCTTTCATTTCTTACTTTTAATTAACAAAATAACAAAAAATTAAATTTTTCTCTTCCCCATACATCAAATTGGCGCCGGCCCTCTCTCTCCCATGCTCAATTTGTTTTAATTTCCAATTATTTAATTAACACAATTTATCTCCCACATTTTCCTATAAATACCCCTTCATACCGTCACTTCTTTCACACCACTTCTATACTAAAGTTACTCTCTCAAATTCTTTCAAGAATTCTTTCAAGAAGTCTTCTTAGTTTAAGCTTCCTTTAGGTGAGAATTTTCTCAAGATTTCTTCATGTTCATCTACTTAGTATGAGCTTAGTGTGTGTTTTCTAAAACCATGAAGGTTAAGAAAGCAACATTAGATTCATACTTTGTTTTTGTTCATAACATCAATTCCTTTTATGTTCCTTTATGTTTCTCTATATTTCCCTTATGTTTTTACTATCTAATATATCTATATAGCTATATATACTATTTAGAGCATATAAGCTCATAAGTCTTGCAATTTATTTACCTTTCATGCAATTTATTTATTCCAATACAATTTATTTAATTTTAAGTTGATTTTAAGACTAGTCATTCTAGTCTTAGACTTGTCCTCATCAAGTCAAAACAATTTTTTCTTTTTCGGGACTAGTCTTTTCTTAGTCCCGGGGTACCTTGATGAAGCTAAGGTCCCAATACTTGATTTACTTTATTATTTAAGCTTTCAAGTTATTATGTTCCTTTGTATTTCTATAGTTTTGATTCATATTCATGCATGAACATAATGTTTTTGCCTCAACAAAAATAAATGAGAAAATATTTTCTTGAATTAAAGATTCTTTCTAAAGAAAAAAATATGGGAAACGGATTTCTAAAAACCCATGAACATGCATAGGAATGATTTTCTTACATAAACAAAAGGTTTTATGAAAACTTATCTTTCATCAAGAAGTAGAAATTCTTTTGGAATCATTACAAGAAAAAAATGTCATTTTATTACTTTTTGAATCCAAGTTTGAAAATAAAACCACACTTAGGAATTTAAAGAAATTACAGAGATTAAACTTAGAAAAAGAATATTCATCTCAATAACTCAAGATCTTTCAAAAGTAGAATAAATATTCAATAGAATCTCAAGTTCAAAATCTTTTAAAACCTTAATTTTTAAAGTTGAGACAACTCCATTTACTTCATACATTTGTTATGAGTCATTACATATAAATCTATACCTTTCAAAAGTTTACAAAATAAATTGAAAGATTTATCTTTTCAAATGAACCTTGTTTACAAGAAGGAAAAACAAGTTTTGCAAAATTCGTGGCAAATTTAGTCACTGCCTTTTTGGAACCCAAACGACTTAGTTTCATGGAAATAAGCTTAGAAATGCGTAGATCTTTTCGAGTAGGTAGAAAACGGTATATTATACGCGAAATTCCGAGTTAAAATGAGCAAGTTATGACCATTTTAAATTGGAATCTCCCCTTTATACGATTTTAAGAAGAAGATTAGAGTCTTCAAAGATAGAATTTTATAAATACTCATTTTGGGTATTCTTCTTGATTTGATAATCACGAGGAGGATTGTTTGTATCCCGAGGATTACTACGATTAAGTGTAATTTCGAACGACCCATCCAATTCAAGAAAGGTGTCATGGCCGAGTGAGTTACTTCCCGTTATTTTTCGTACTCTTGGTTGTGCTTGTAAGATTAGTTGCACTAGAATTTAAGAAAAATCAAAAGGAAGTGTATGATAATATGTTGAAAGAATACTAAGTATATCGAAACTCGATCTGTTTGTAATAAAGTGGTATGTGAATTAATATCTTGAATTGTTTGAAATTGATTGATCACTTGAAAGAATTTAAACGTAACTACTAGGCTTTAATTAAAGAAATTATTCATGCACTTCATATGTTGAGTCTCATTGCATTCACTACTATACAATTGGTGGACAAGTGTAAATAGTGGTGGTAGACATAACCGGTATATCATGTAAGTGGCGAGTAGGAGCCGGTAAGAACTACAAAATTGGTGGCTAGTAGGAGCCTGTAATAACTACAACTTTTTGTGGCTAGTAGGAGCCTGTAATAACTACAAGTTTTTGATGGCGTATAGGAGCCGTAAGATCTATAAAAGTGTTCTTAAAAAGTTGTGGCTGTAATTAGCCTGAATCCCCAACCCCGAATGAAGGGCGTAAAATTCATTCAACAGATGATTCCCTGGAAAATCATATGTCTTGTATGCTCACGTGGTTGTTGCATTTCATATGTTTGAATAATAAACTTGATGGATAATTTACTTCGAGTATGAATTTTGGGATCTACTCACTAAGCCTATAAGATTATACCCTATAGATATTTGTATTCTTAGGACACCTAATTTTGTGCCCGGAGTCTTCCAGTATCCGTATACGTTTATGTTGAAGCTTTTGGAGGAAATCTACTCGAAGACTTAGATTAGATTCCTTTGAAATCTTTAATTTTGGATGTTATGAAGTTTATCTCGATCATTGGATTTATCGGGGGTATGCCCCTAAGAGATTATGTAACAGACCTTTGTTTATTATGATATGATACACTTTATTCTGAATTCTTGTATGTTTAACTTTACTTGCTCAAACTATGCTTCCCAAAAGCGTCTCCTATTACCGTGTTAGACGCCTTACATATAAACTAAGGCATTCGTACTAAGGAAGCCATTCTTAAGCCTTGATATTATATGTGGCGGACTACCACGTTTAGGGTACCCTTCGGGCGTGACATCTCCTCTCTAAGCTAGAACCAGCACCCCTCTCTTCCTCTACATCTAATTTTATTTCATTTTATTTCTGCAAATAACAAAACTCTACCAAAATTTCTCAACAAATTTCTCTCTTCTCCCATTGCCCAAATCAAGAGCCCCCATCCCATTCCTTGTGTTTTCACAAAATTTTCTCCTTTCATTCATCTTTTACATTCCCATCTTCAAGTTTAGTAAACACTAAACCCTCTCTTTCCTTCATGTTAATATAACATGAATACTTTGTGTGTTATGATTCTAAACCCCATGAGCATCATGTTGGAGAAGAAATCCTGGAAACAATAACCTGTTCATAATCTTGTTCAACAACATAATCATTTATTTCTTGTTATGTTTATGCTCCTAACATAACTTATATACATTATTATGTATACATATGTATCATAATTTCTAGAGTCATCTAACCTTTTGTTATGCACTTATTTTGTTTTTTATCTGTTTTATAATAAATAAGACTAGTCATTCTAGTCTTAGACTTATCCTCCATCAAGTCAAAACATATTTTGGGACTTGTCTGTAATCTAAGTCCTAGGAGCTTTGTACATAATCTAAGACTCTAATTTTCTTTTTTTTTGTTTTTTTTTTTTCTCTCTCTTTCTTTCCCTTATTTGCTATATTTATAAGACTAGATGTATTACAAGTCTTAGGAAGCCTTGAATTAAATCTGAGACTTTCATGATTTTCTTTCTTCTTTTCTTTTCCTTCATTTCTTTTAAAGGCGACTGGAATTTATTTTGTCCTGGGAAGTCTTGATAATAAGCTAAGACCTCTATTTTCTTATCCTTATTTAGCTCTTTGATTTTCTACTCTTGTTATTTACTACATGAGTTTATAAGTTGATTCTTAGCATAAATAATATGTTCACTTACATGCAACATCATCAAGTAATGTTGTTGCCTAGGTAAAATTTTTTCAAATAAAAATAGAAATTATGTCCTATTTTTAAAATGAGACTAAGGATGTAAACCTCTGAAATTTTCGTAATTCTTAGAAAATAATCCAAGAAGTCTAACATCAAAACTGTAAACCCTAAAGTCTTGTTGATTAATTTAAGCTTAAACCCTAATTAGAAAGTCAACCGAAATCCCAAAGTAAACAAAACCCTAGTCTTTTGCAACCGTTCAAGTCCGGCATTCCATTTAAGCAACCCTAAGAAAGCTAGTCAGAGTTTAGTATGTAGTGTAAACCCCCGGTTTTCTAGTGACCAAGATGACTCAAGAACGGAAACAAAAACCCTAAACCGGCATAGCTTAAGATGGGAGTGAGACCTAGGAACCTTGAATCCGCTTTTCCTCGTTTCCAATTAAGAAGTTTTTATAAGAAAATTCAATCTTGAATATAGTTCTTGAATATATTTCAAACCAAGAAAAGATCAAATTTTGAGAAAATTTCAATTCCAAGCCTTCTCGAGACCCGTTATAGAAAACGTGCCCCAAAACTTGAATTTCAAAAATTTACTCATGAATACTCATTTGAATCGAAATTAAATAAGGATTTCAAAAATATAAATTTCATAATTTTTCGGTTTATAAAAAATACAGTTATAGCCTTTTTATTAGTATTTTTCTTACTACCAGTAATTAAGTTGTCTTGATTACTAGTCATTACTATTCACAAGTATAACCTACTACACTCACAAGCCACACCCTACTCTTACATCCTTACAAACACTCAATTGCATTTTCTTTTCCAAGAATTATTTGTCTTTAAATAATTATTACAAATTATGACTTTTAATACATAGACTATCAAAACAAAGTTAAATAAAAATCAAATCCTCTCTCATTTATGCAATGGCTTGCATGATCCTCCCAATTTAAGCCCCATTGTGCAATTTTTTTTTAATTTATTTTATCTCATTTAACCTAATTTCCTTTATATATTAAACCACTTTCTCTCTCTCTCTCTCTTCATTCTTCTCATTTCAAAATTTCTAAAAGGTGAAAAGCTCTTTTTCTCTCCGCCCCCAACTTCTTTGCTGTGAGCTTCATGCTCCGTCACACACACACATAACTTTTTTTTTTCTTCCTTTTGTCTTCTTTTTTTACCTAAGAAAAGTACTTTGCTTCTTTTACCTTTAGATCCTTGTAATGGCAAGGATATTCTTGAGTATTTCCATTTAAAGATCCCCATGAGCTCTTGCTAGGGACAGGAAATATTAATACAAGAATTCCAAACCATCACAAAGTAGATCTTGCATTTAAACAAGCTTTCATGCTATGAGCTTCATAATCATCCATCTAAAAGTTGTTTTGAACAAAAGATCTTTCATAAAAAATTTGTTTATGTTTTCAAAACCTATTTAAGCATTTAAGATAGTAGATCTATCATTTTACCATTCATATTCATGTAGGCATTTAAGATCTCATCTCTATTTTGAGTTTTTGTGCATTACTGGTCATCAAGACTTTTGTCTTGAGTAATAATCTTGCGCAGTATATAGATCTATAAGTAGATGAGTCAATGAAACCAAAAAGGAAAACTTTTTCAAAAATGAAATAGGGTAAATTCGGATGACATGGAAAACCTAGCTTAAAAACCCTTGTATCAACTTCAAAACATGTATTTTACATGAAAAATGAAGCCTATAGGTGATAGATGATGTTTGATGATAATTTTCATGAGTTTAATGAGTTTATACCAATGAAAATATTAAAAACAAGATATTGAAGTCAAATAGAAATTTGAGTTGAAAGTCTTGTAAGCAAAATTCGTAATAATCAATAGATAGTTAGAAAACACTAGATTTCCAACCTCAAATAGGGTAATTTTCTTAAATAAATAGTCCTTAGGGTATAGATAAACAAATACCTAAATTTCTAAGTATAAAATACATTTTTCTTAAGAAAATCAACTTAAGAATGAGTTTTGAAAAATTCGGATTTTGGATCAAACCCTATTATAAGACTCACTTATAAGCTTACAAATGAAGATTTAATTAGAGAAATAAAGGCTTAGGATATAGTTAATGTAAAGGTCAATTTTTCTTTAGAGTAAATAGAATTTTCCTAAGAAAAATCCGTAGAACAAGTAAGTGTGACAAAGTGTAGCAAATTTATTAGTTAACCAATGGCATGAAATGGTTTCCTAAGATAAAGGTTATCTAAATTCTTTTAATCTAAAAATTTATGAGAACTTAGGCACATAAGAGTTCATATCATGAGATTCATGATAGAGAAATTTATTACCATGGCATTTATTTTAATTCTACATTTGGAAACTTCAAGAACATTTACGAAAATCACATTTTGGAATCAACATATCCACTGACCAGAACTGATCCTTCATTTCTGAGACTTAAATATTTTCAAAACTTGATTTAAACATCATATTTAGAAAGCTCTTTCGAAGTAGGTAGAAATCGATATAAAATTTGCGAAATTCCGAGTTAAAACGACCAAGTTATGGCCATTTTAAATCGAAGCTTCGGAAATGACATGAATTTCGATTTCACTAAGTTATCTTAGAGTTTTGGTACTTAGATGGTAGAATACTTATGAAATACCCCAAATCTTCACCTAGATTAGAAATTGAGTTAGATAGATTAAATGAATCAAATGAATTACAGGATTTAATTAGACAAGTTGGCTTAGATTAATTAGCTAATAATTAAGTTGGTTTGAAATTTGAGATTTGAAATCTAAATTCTCTAAACAAGTCATTGAAATGTTTAGAGGATTCCTAGACTCTTGATTCTTAGCCTAAACACTAATTCCTAAATCTTTATAAAATTTGAGTTCATTTGCTTGAATAAAAATATCAGTTCTTAAACCCGAACTCAAATTAAATATCTTTGTATCCAAATTAAATTCCTAAATTAAGTTATTATTTTAAGATCTTAATTTATAACCTATCGGTTCAGAAATCATCTTTTGAATACTTCTGGAACTATAGATATTGATCTGATAGTTCTAAACCTATATGCTATTTTTATTTTATCCAAATTTAACTTTACCCTTTCCTTTTCTTTTCTATTTGTTTTGTCTTCCCTTTTTCTTCTTCCTCATTTTCATTTCCCTTTTCGTTCTTCTTCTCCTCATCTCTTCTTCTCTCTTTCTTTTTGCTTTCTCTAAAACTCAAATTCAAGAAGATAAATTAAGGATAGGAAACAAGATAGAAAGAGGAGATCAAGTAGAATTAGCTTCAACAAGAAGAAGAAGAAGGAATTGCATGAGTAGGCTCAAAAAGCTAAGTTTCATTTTCTATTTCCTTATTTTTACTTGTTATTTATATTTTTAATTGATGAATTAATGTTAAATTGGGTTGAGAGTGCTGTTTACATTTGTATTTGTTAGTTTAATGTTTGATGGAAGTTGGAAATGGTGAAGAAGAGGATGAATAGTGAGTTGGAGTTTGTTTAAGTGAATTGAAGTTTGATTGTTGTTTGAAGTTATTGGGAAGATTGAAATGTTAGGAGTTATTATTAGAGTTTAGTTGATGTTAGAATTGATATAGTAAGTTTAGTAGAAGATTGGAAGAAGTTTTGATAAAAGGAAAGTGTTAAAAAACCTCTTTTCGCAAACCTATTCTGTCGTCAACGCCGCCTCCTGGAGCTTCTACGCGGCCGGTTTTGGGGTGGTGTTGAAGGGAACAGAATGCATTTTCTTAAAGCTACCTCCAACGCTGCCGGTGTTGAACCTTTATGCTGCCGGCTTTGAATTTATGCCGCCGGCTTTGAAGTGCCGGTGTTCGTTTTACTCAGTGCCCTATTTTGCAGCCTCTTCGTATTTTGACCATAACTTTTTCATACGATCTCCGATTGAGGTGATTCAAGTTGCTATAAAAATCTTAAAAAGAGATCTACAACTTTTATGCTTTGAGTTTTTGCAAATTCGAAACGTATCGATGATTAAATTTTGATTCTTTCCGACTATTGTGTTTTCTTAAACAAAATTAAAACTTGTTTTTGATTTCTAAATGTTTATTGTTAAGTGTAAATGGATCTTTTTGAGTTAAAATGAGATAGATAAGTGATGTTTGATATGTTATATTGATAGATTGATTTAATTAAGCATGATTTAGATAGATTTATAATTCAACAAATAATTGAATTTCCATGAGTATTAAACTAAAAGTAGTTATATTGTATATATGATTTCTATTGCTTGATTTATGATGTTGTGATGACTTAGTGAAACTAAATGATCTTGGTAAGTATATAAATGATGAGTTATGTATTTATATGAATTTTATTTGAATTTCCTTCATGTTAAGTTTAAGATTTATTATGTTTTAAGTGGTGTTTTTTCTTCAATTGTTTTACCTTGTTTATTATTTGTTCTTATGATTAGCTATTGAACTTAAATGAACTTAGTTAACAAACTTAAGTTCAGCTTGATTAAATAGACTTGAATGAGTTAAAATGAATTAGATTGAGTTAGTTAACCATCTTTGACTTAGTTTTTGAACTAAATGATTAAGGTTAATTAATTTAACTAAGTTTAAGTTAAGGTGAGTTCAAGTTGACATAGATCCTACATGTATAATGAATTAGTAATGGATCTAAGTTCAACTTGACTAAATGAGCTTGAATTAGCTAAAAGGAATTAGATTACTTAAATTCATCAACTTGAACTAGTTTTAGATTAAATGACTAACTCTAAACAATTTGGCTAAAGTTAAGCTGAAATGGGTTAATAGCTAATAATTAGCTTAGATGAATGAATTAGGATGATCTTTGAATAATATGGGAATATGTTGTTTCAAATGTTTATTTGCTTTGAATATGAATGCTTTTATGTATGAATGCTTTATGTATGCTATGTTTTGTGATAAGAAACTATAATTAAAGTGAAAAGAATTACTTTGACAGACAAAGGAGAACTGTCCATATTTTGGCGGGGCAATCTTCGCAGCCATAGCGGGGTTCCTATTTAGTGCCTGTTCAAATAGGGCCTTAATAAAATGAGTTAGAGATTAGTAAATAATTGATATAAGTTCTTGTATGATTTTGATGAAGTGGATGATTAGTTTAGCTTAGTTTCTTATACGAGCTCTTTCCTTAATAGAAGTGGATATCTGATTTATCTTCTGGAATTCCTTCTGAGACTCTGTTTGGATTTTGTATACAAGGTACGCAGTAACTTGTGTGTTGGATGTTAAGATAGGCATCTAAAATGAATTAAGAACTTAACTTGACTTAATAATTGATGAGTGTTGATTGTCTTTTACACCGTTGAATCTGGTTCAGAGAGTAGGACCTTGCTTACATTGGGGGCATGGTACTTTTTCGTTATTGGATAGATTTATCTAGGAGATATAAGTATCCGAGCTACTTATATCAACCTCCTGAGCGTCGTGATACGTTACTCAGGATCCCCTAGTGTTACGGGCTACGCCGGAAGGTGGGGCTGCCTAGTCTGTATGAACAGTAGGGACCACTCAGGGAGGCGGACGTGATACTAGATCCTTGATGCCCGGAGTTTGAATACTCCTGTGTTGATTTGTTTACTTTAAAGAAAGATAATAACTTGTGATTTTCGCATTTGCATTTAGTTAAGCTCATGTGTCACTCCGTGTATGATTGTGTTGCTGTGTACTAGGCTTCGGCTCATTCTTGTTGTTGTTATTCTTTTTATAGGTTTTGTTGTTGATAAAGATGATGTTGATGAAGTTGATGATGATGAGTTCTTGTTGATGTTGGTGATGATGGATGATGAGACAATGATATGATGATGTTGTTGCTATTGGTGATGCTTGATTCGGGTTTCGGGCATTTGTGATGATTCAGAGAGAATTTGTGGATGAGTGAAGTGGGTAGGAGCGTGGATGTAGTTAGTTATTTTATTTTTTTTTTGTTTACTATTAGTGAGAGCTGGATTTATGATTTAAACTTGTTATATTCTTTAAAGGGCATAGTAAAGCCCATGTTTTGTAATTTAACTTTTGCAAAGCTTTGTTTAATCTAATAATTCTCCACTTGAGAAGAGTGGAAGTTTTGAAATGTCTTTATTTCTA
The DNA here is from genome assembly GCA_024138025.1 of Combretum micranthum. Lineage (NCBI taxonomy): Eukaryota > Viridiplantae > Streptophyta > Magnoliopsida > Myrtales > Combretaceae > Combretum > Combretum micranthum. Next base: position 274,481 of record JAMXBD010001703.1, on the reverse strand, counting down.
AATTGTTTTATAAAATTTATTTCCGCTGCTAAATCTAGTTATCTGAAAATCTAACTAAACGATTTCATAACCTAAAATCGGATAGCAATGTTCAACATAAACACCTTCTTTTAAGACAACCTTACGTATAATTCGTAAGAGTGATACGTGGTTGGGGACTTGGTGTGCTTAATTTAAGAATTGAGCATGTCGGGTTTTTACAACTTATTAGGGTATTTCTTTTGTGATTAGGCGAACCTAAAGACATTGAGTCTTTACCACCGGATTACTACTACTAAGAGACCGGCAAACCAATGGCGGAGTGAGTTTCTCTTCCCAATTCGTTCATTGTATGTGATTGATAAATTAGTGCACTAGAGTATAGGTCAAGAGAAATGAATATGTATGATGGGGAATAATGGGAAATTATATGTTGATGATGATATGAGAACTAAAAATAAGAATATCGAAACCGGGTGATAATTTCTAGTTATGTAGTTGGTTATAATGTATTGTTTGAGAAATTGTTTGATCGCCTAAATAAAATGACTAAATCAACTATGTGGACTAATTTCAAATTCTGACATATGCATATCATAATGGGAAGGAGCATTAGCATTGGTTGGTTAATCGTGATCCATAAACGAAATTGATTATTGGTTAATCGTGATCCATAAATGAGATTAAATTGTTGGTTAATCGTGATCTAGAAACGAAATAATTGTTGGTTATCCGCTAACCCTAAACGGCATAAAGTTAGTACCGCAGTATTCGTTAATTTGCTAACCCGGGATGGAGGGCGCAAGTCCATCCACATAGGATTTCCGGATAGTCATATGTATGTTGTTCTCATGTGTTTGGTACATTCACTTGCTTGTATAATCATTTGTTTGAATTGTTGTGGCATGAATGTTGTTGTGGGAGATTTCACTCACTAAGCTAGTTAGCTTACGTCCCTACAATTTCTTCCTTTTGCAGCTACCGAATATATGGCTTAGACAGCGTCACCCGACCGCACAGGTACAAGAGCTAGGAGTTTCCCCTAGAAGTTGAAATTACTGTTTAGACTTCCATAGGAAACTTTTAAGACTTTGGATGATTGTATAAGGCCACTAAATATTCTTTTGCGGGGGAATGCCCCTTAGTAAATGTAATATTTATTTATGCATCATAAGTGTTGGTCCCAGATATGCAAACAAGAGGGAGGGGTGAATTGTTTGCTTTTAAAAAATTTTGAAAACACTTAACAAATTAAAATCTTTGGAAACTTTTAACAAATAATTTAGAGAATCAGATTATAACTTAGATAAATATTGTTGCTTTGTAGAACTTAATAAGAAAATGATTTGAACAACAATATAAACAATTATAACCAATAAAAATTGCAGAGTAGTAAAGTGCAGAAAAAAATGAGCCCAGAAATTTATAGAGGTTCCTCCTTGCGAGTACGTCCTCTCTTCCAGCTCCACTGCTGGGGATCCGGTTTCCAACCGGGTCGATCCACTAATCCAATTAATCAAAAAGAGATTACAAACACCAATCGAATCTTGTTCTGTCTCACAAGCCTATATCTATTGGCTAAACACAGACTACAAGATTATTTGTAATCCTCTCAACAACTCTCAATACACTCAATACAAGAGTAGAGAATCTTCAATCAAGAGTTACAATAGACACTCTAATATTTGAGCACAAGAACACAGAAGAAAGTAAGTTTTGAAGCTTTGCACAAAATGTCTGACTAGTATTTGACTAGTGTCTGACGGAACGTCTGTTGAAGTAGAAGTATAATATTGAAAGTAAAATTTCAGCTCGTGTAATTCTGGGTTTTTTCAATCTCGTATCTTCTGTTCTTGTTTTTCCTGAAACATTATACATATATATATAAAATATCCTGGTCTTTTTCCTTCAGTTCAACGGACTTCAATAACCTTATTTTTATCCAACAAAACAAAATATGCCGTTGGAGCTGATTTAAAATTTAAAGAAGAAACTGGGAATATTGATATCCGTAATATCTTCAAGAACACAGCTTCTGGTTGTTAAAAGAATACGAGGAGAGATATAGATAGAAGAGAATATCTAATTTGAAAACAAATCTGGAGAAATCCGCATAAGATTCTTTGCTGGAATATTTTCCTGATACTGTGGAATAAAATCTTGAACAATAGATGAGTTGTTGCTGTAACTAAAAGATATCACACAGTACGAAAAGATCCATATCCTTACCGATTTAGAACAGATTTGAAATTATTCAAACCTTCCCACAAAATCCGAGATTTAGATATGTACCTTATCCAGAGAATTTTTAACAACAATCTTCAGCTTGATACAATTCACGTGATATGAAGAAGTTAGAAGAAATCACTGTATCTGAAACAGCAAGCTACTTGAAGAAGATGAACAGAGTAAAAAATAAACATCTTGAAAGTTCAAAATCCTCATGAGATTTAAATCCTCCTTATGGAACGTATTAGATATACTCTCTAATATCTAATAAAGAAGTTAGGCCTTCAATCAATTACTTATGCGAAAATCAATCCAATAAATCCGATTTAGAAAACCTGATCTGAACGTGACAGCTTCTTTATACTGTCTGATGAAGAACCAGAAAATCTAACCTTCGTCTGATATATTAATATTTCACCCTTGAATTTTCTTAGTGCCTGATGTTTAAAAGATCAGAACCTTATTGTCTGACTTACTGTCTGATAATCTGTTATATTTTATTCTTCTTTAGTTATCATCAAAATAAAATAAAGAGAACCTAACATTCTCCCCCTTTTTGATGATAACAAAACCTTTGAAAAATTTTGTAATTCAATTAAAACATTCCATGAACCATAAATCAAACATTCCATTTAAAAAAATTAATTAAGACATTATCTCCCCCTTTTTGTTATCAACAAATAAACTCCCCCTAAGCAGATGCTAAGAATATAACACGATAACATCATGTGCATTAATAAAACCACAACCTGAAGTTCAAATACACATAAAGAGCAGTAAGAAAAATTCAGTTCAACAAAACTAAAAATGAAAACTAAAACAAAACATTAAGAGTCTTCATGTTTCTTGGCAGGCTTATCCTTATCAGCATCTTTTGATGTAGATTTTGAACCAGATTTTTTCTTTGAAGAGACTGCGCAAAGCTTGACAGCAGACCTTTTAATTTTTGAATGAGTCACCTTAGGAGGAATTCCTATTGGTACATAAGAATCAGCAATCCTTTTTAAAGCAGAAGAAAGATCCTCTTTGGGAGGTTGCTGAGGTGGATCTTGTACAGGTGGAACAGGAGGTTGAAAGCTTTGAGATGGTGTAGATTGAGCATATTGAGCAATAATCTTGGATAAATCCAAGGGCCTGTAAAGAATGATGCTCAGGCATGGTGAAGGATCATGTGGAGTCTGAGAGATATCCTGTGTAGGAGATATAGAGGATTCAACTAATGGTTCAGGTTCAGACATTTTGGAGAGGATGGAAGAGTCTGTTCACCATGAGATTGAGGAGAACTAGGTTGGACAGACTCAACAGGAATTTGTTTATGAGCAGCAGCAGGAGTTGGTGATTGGGAAAGCAGCTGAGAGAGCAACTCTTTCATTGCTGCAAGATCATTTTCCATCTTATTAATCCTCTCAACATCCTTACTAGTGGAAGCCTCAGGATCTACTGTCTGATGGTGAACAGGAGTGTCAGATGAATCAGACTCAGTGTCTGATGCTCTTTGAGAATGTCCTTCTTTAATTTCTACTCCTTTTAGACCAGACAGTGGATCACTTTTCTTCTTCTTCCTTACTTCCTGAGGTGCCTTCCCTTTTCTTTTCTTGTCAGATTTCCAACATTTTTGTCTGACCTAACATCTGAAACAGCTTTGGGTCTATTATCAACAAATACTCCCCTTTTGAACTTCATCCAAGATGGCAACTCCCTTGTAGTGTGTCTAGGATCAAAATACACTGCCATATCATTGGAAACCACACTTTTTCTTGGAAATAGATTCCCATGTGATGCAGTGTGTGTGCATCTACCTTTTTTAGCTCAAAACGATGGACAGACCTTTTTGGAAGCTTGAATTTCTTCCATTTCAGTAGACTTATTATCAAATGTCCAAAAGGTTTGCTTTTGCATTTGTCAGAGCATGACACAGAAGTTTCCCAGCAACATCTACTTTTTTCTTTTTGGTCATTCCAAAATTATTTTTGCTTCATCCACCGAAATAGATGTTCTACTTCCTTGCTTCGGGAAAATACATGAACAACAAACTATCTTATGCAGTAATCTGACAATCAGTGGAAATTGTAAAATAAAAACATCTCTCTCAACCTTTGTTTCGAAATTATCATTCAACAATTGAACAGCTGTTGTCTTCCAAGTAATGCTAGTTCAACTGAGTCCTCACAATCATCAATCCCAAGAAGTTTATCAGATCTTTGCGAGTAAAAGTGACATCTTTACCGCAAACCCTAGAACACAATTTGTTTTCTTTTCAGATTAAGATTTCTATAGAATTCTAGAACAATTTCTCCATAATCACAGGTTTTGAGAGTACACAATTTTTTGCATTTTATTTCCTCAAGAAACTCATCAATGTGTAACCCTCTTTCTACAAAGAAGCTTATATCTATGAAATAACATTCCCCTATTTTAGAATTTTCTCTCACAGCAGTTCGAGACTCCAGAACCCTTCTTAGTAGATAAAGAGATTTCTTTACCTTTTTTGCAGGAACCCTAGGTTCGTCTGACGTACTATCTGACGAAGCAACCTTTGAGGAGTCATCATGTCTGATTCTTGAACGGAATCAGTTTCTTCTTTAGATTGATCTGATGAGGTTCGTTCAAGAGAGACAGGAGATGAAGTGGATTTGCTAGGGTTAGGGTTTGGATTAGGAACATCTGATTGGGGTTCATCAGATTGTGGAGAATGGAGAATCAGTGTCTGATATCTCCATTGGAGTTAAAGAAGACCTTGCCCGAGAGAAGACAGCAGCAACTCTGGATGATTTTCGTGGAGGCATAATGATGATTTTTGGAGATTGATTTGAAGTAGAGAAATCGAAGATATTGAGAGAGAGAGAAGATATAAATGAAGACAGTTACCAATGAAGTTTTTATTGGGAAATTCGAAACAGGAAGAGAAAACGGTTCCCTCCTTTTTTTTTTTTTTAAAAAAAACTTTGTCTGAAAAGATTTTCAATAACAACGTCTGACACACTGTCTGACTCAAGAAAAAATTTCATTCAAGCAAATGGATTACACACTCCAATTTCATTTCTAATAAACTCAAATCTTGTTTTATCCAAAGGTTTAGTAAAAATATCAGCAAATTGAATATCAGTTGGCACAAATTCAACTTCAATATTACCATTTGAAACGTGATCTCTAATGAAATGATGACGAATTTCAATATGTTTAGATCTCGAATGATGAACCGGATTTTTTGTTAGATTTATGGCACTAGTATTATCACATTTGATTGGTACTTTTTCAAAACATAAGCCATAATCACTCAACTGTTGTTTGATCCATAAAATTTGAGCACAGCAATTTCCAATAAACATATTCTGCTTCAGCTGTTGATAGAGCAACAGAGTTTTGTTTCTTGGAAGACCAAGAAACTAACTTATCACCAAGAAATTGACAAGTACCGGATGTGCTTTTTCTATCTATTTTACAACCAGCATAATCAGCATCTGAGTATCCAATTAGGTTAAAATTGTTATTTTTTGGATACCATATGCCCAATTTTGAAGTGTTTGAAAGGTACTTGAAAATTCTTTTAACAGCAGACAAATGTGTTTCTGTTGGAGCACTTTGGAATCTTGCACACAAGCATACACTAAATAGAATATCCGGTCGTGAAGCAGTTAAATACAAGAGAGAACCAATCATACCTCTAAAAAGCTTCTCATTTACCTTTTTGCCAGAAATGTCAAGATCTAACTTTGATGATGAACTCATTGGAGTTGAATTAAGTTTTGCACTTTCAAATCCATATTTTTTGACAATTTGATTTGTATATTTCTCTTGATGGACAAAAATTCCATCAGATGTTTGCTTGATTTGCAGACCAAGAAAGAAGGTTAATTCACCCATGAGAGACATCTCAAATTCACCCTGCATTAACTTAGCAAATTCTCTACAATGATATTCATTAGTTGAACCAAAAATAATATCATCAACATAGATTTGATAACTAATAAATCATTATCAAGATTTTTCAAAAACAAAGTAGTATCTATTTTTCCTCTTTTGAAACCATTTTTTATCAAATAAGCACTCAGACGTTCATACCAAGCTCTAGGAGCTTGCTTTAAACCATATAAAGCCTTTTTGAGTTTAAAGACATGATTTTCCTTAAAAGGATCTTCAAATCCTGGAGGTTGTTCAACATATACCTCCTCTTTAATATAACCATTTAAAAAAGCACTTTTAACATCCATTTGAAAAAGTTTAAAATTCTTGAAGCATGCAAAAGCAAGCAATAATCGAATAGCTTCTAATCTAGCAACAGGTGCAAAAGTTTCATCAAAATCAATTCCTTCCTCTTGTGAGTAACCTTTTGCAACTAAACGAGCTTTATTTCTTACAACTTTTCCATTTTCATCGGCTTTATTTTTGAAAACCCATTTAGTTCCAATTATACTTTTCTCTTTAGGTCTAGGAACCAATTCCCAAACTTCATTTCTTTCAAATTGGTTTAATTCCTCTTGCATAGCATTAATCCAATTACTATCCTTCAAAGCATCATCAATAGAAGTAGGTTCAAAATCAGCAAGCAAAGCAAAGTGGTTTTCAAAATCTTTAAAACTTGATCTAGTTTTAACACCACTTCCAATGTTACCAATTACTTGTTCGGATGGATGGTGAGGTTTAAATCTCCAAGGTCTAGAAGATTCAGTTTCAAGCTGTGAAGGTTCTGCTTTACCGTCTGACATACCGTCTGACGCAACGTCTGACTGAGGTTCAGAAGGTTTTTCAGCTTCATCTTTTATCCCTTTTTGAGAGTTTAAACTTTCATCCTTGTGTTTAGATTTAGGACAATCATCAAACACATCAATCACAGAAGAATCAATAAATTTAACATTAATAGACTCTTCTACAATCTTAGAGGATTTATTAAAAACACGAAAAGCTTTACTTTTCTGAGAATACCCAAGAAAATTCCTTCTTCAGCTCGCTCGTCAAATTTGCCCAGATTTAATCCAGACTTCCTGATGTAACACTTAGCTCCAAAAACATGGAAGTAGGAGACGTTAGGCTTCCTTCCTTTGTATAGCTCATATGCTGTTTTCTGTGTCAAAGGTCTCACATAAACTCTGTTAATAATATAACATGATGTAGAAACAGCTTCAGCCCAAAAATATTGTGCAATGCCACTTTCATTTAAGAGACTTCTAGCCATTTCCTGAATTATTCTATTCTTTCTTTCAACAACTCCATTCTGTTGTGGAGTATATGGTGCAGAAAAATTATGCTTAATTCCATTTTCTTCACAGAAAATCATGAAGCTTTCATTTTCAAATTCCTTGCCATGATCTGTTCTCAAGCTAATGATTGAGAAACCTTTCTCATTTTGTACTTGTTTTGAAAATTTTTCGAAGACTTGAAAGGCTTCATTTTTATGTCTTAAGAAAAATACCCATGTAAATCTTGAAAAATCATCGACAATTACCAAACCATATTTATTACCTCCAAGACTTAAGGTGCGAGTAGGACCAAAAAGATCTAGATGAAGAAGTTCTAGAGGACGCTTTGTGGAAATCAAATTTTTTGATTTATGTGATACTGAAACCATTTTGTTCTTTAAACATGTATCACATCTTACATCATTTTTTATAAAAATTCTTGGTAAACCATGTACAAGATTTTTCTTTGAAAGATTTTCCAATTGAGAAAAGTTGACATGGCCAAGCTTTTTATGCCAGAGAAATATGTTATCATGCATGGTTAAAAAACAACTTTCAGTTTCCACTTTCGCGGGCTCTATCATATATATATTCCTTTTTCGAAAACCTTCAAAGATCTTTTCACCATCTTGATTAAAGGCTTCTACTTTATCCTTACCAAAAGTCATCTTGTAGCCTTTGTCACAAAGCTGACTAATACTCAAGAGATTGTGTTTAAGACCTCTTACCAGAGAAACATTTTCGATTGTGGTTGGAGGAAATCCGATAGTACCAGTTGCTATTATTTTCACCTTACTATTGTCACCAAATTTGACATATCCTCCATTCTTCCATTCTATTGTTGTGAACAGTGAAGCATCTCCAGACATATGGCGTGAGCACCCACTATCAAGATACCATATTCCTTTAATTTGTGCTCCATGTTCCTGTAATCAGAAGGAAGGATCAAACCTTCTTAGGAACCCAAACTAGTTTGGGTCCACCAAAACTCAAGCTCGTAGATTTAAATTTGTAGCTTGTTGTTTACTGAGCTTGTAATTTTTGTAATAGCAATGTTTCTCAATATGTCCCACTTTGTTACAAAGGAAACAAGCATAGGAATTAGATCTTACCGTTTTCTTTTGAAACTGATTTGGGTATCTTCTGTCGGACTGTCTAAAATACCGTCTGACTGGATAATGGTTATTTTGTTGATGATATTGACTGACATACCTTTTTTCTTGCACAAAGGATTTAGGATTCATAGTAATTTTACCAGAATTAACAGGTATTTTACTTTTTGTTTCTTCTCCTTTAATAAAAACAGTTTTTATTTTAGTTTGGTTTGAAGATTCGGCTTGATCAAAACCTAAACCAATTTTTGAATTACCAAGTCTTTGAGAAGAAATCAACCTTTGAAGTTTTTCATCACTTTCAGAAAATTTTCGAAAAGTAGAACTTAAATCTTTTGAAATGTGTTCCATTCTTTCCTTAAGTTCTTTAATTTGTGATTGTAACTCAGAATTTTCCTTTTTAAAAACATCTTGAGTAATGCGTAATTTTTCATTATCACTTTGTAAAACTTCAATATCATTTTTGAAGATGTCGTTTTCTTCAGCTAAAAGTTGATTTGTTTGACTTAAAGCTTCTTTCTCATTTTTCAAAACTTCAATTTTCTCATTTGCTTTTGAAATGCCCTTTAGTAGTTTTTTAAATTGCTTTCGAATACTTTCTGGCATCTCATCTTCAGAATCAGAAGTTACCTCAGATAAAGCCATAAAGCACAGATTGGCTTCTTCTGTATTGTCTGATCATCGTCTGACTCAGCGTCTGACTCATCTAAGTCACTCCATGTTGCCATAAGTGCTTTCTGCTTTAACTTGTATTTTTCCATTTTCTTCATAAGTACTGGACAGGCATACTTGATATGTCCTGGTTTTCTGCATTCGTAGCACACAATTTCTTTCTTCTCTTTCTTCTTTTCTTTCTTTTCTTCTTTCTCATTAATCAGATTTCCTGCATCACTTTTAAACCGATCATTAGCATAACGAGGACTTCGGTTAGAACGCTTACCTTTCTTCTTGAAGAATTTTGAGAGCTTCCTAGCTAGTAAATTCACATCATCAACTTCATCATCACTGTCTGACTCATCGTCTGACAATGGATCTTTCTCAACCGATGCCTTAAAAGCAATAGACTTCCTGACTTTCTCTTGTTCCTGCTGATGTTTCAGCTTGGATTCATAGGCTTGAAGCTTTTCTCTTAGTTCACTTAGACTCAGCGTGTCCAAGTTATGAGCTTCTTCTATCGCATTTGTCTTTGAATCCCACGAACTTGGTAAGATCCTTAGAATCTTCCTTACTAGTTCACTGTCATCAAATTCCTTACCAAGCAATGCAAGTTCATTAGTAATTAAAGTAAATCTATTAAAGCCATCAGAGATACTTTCACCCGTTTTGAATCTGAATAATTCATAGTCATGCATGAGAGCACTTCTTCTGGTGTCTTTGATCATTGTTGCTCCTTCATAGGTTTCACAAAGTTTGTCCCAAATTTCTTTGGCAGTTTTGCATGATGAAACCATTGCAAACACAGATTGTGATATGCTCATCAGGATCATATTCTTGGCTGCATTGTTCATCTCAAGCTTCTTTCTTTCATCATCATCAAGTTCACTCTTGTCATTGAGTACAACTTGCTTGTCGCCATATTGAATAATCTGCCAAGAGGAGAAATCAGTGGCCTTGATGTAAGTTTCCATTCTGCATTTCCAATAGGGAAAATTAGTTCCATCAAAAAATGGAATCCGATTTGAAGCAATAGTAATAGTGTTTTCCATAGTTGATCACTTTTTTCTTAAAAAAGAACTCTGCTCTGATACCAAATGTTGGTCCCAGATATGCAAACAAGAGGGGAGGGGTGAATTGTTTGCTTTTAAAAATTTTGAAAACACTTAACAAATTAAAATCTTTGGAAACTTCTTTTAACAAATAATTTAGAGAATCAGATTATAACTTAGATAAATATTGTTGCTTTGTAGAACTTAATAAGAAAATGATTTGAACAACAATATAAACAATTATAACCAATAAAAATTGCAGAGTATAAAGTGCAGAAAATTAAATGAGCCCAGAAATTTATAGAGGTTCCTCCTTGCGAGTACGTCCTCTCTTCCAGCTCCACTGCTGGGGATCCGGTTTCCAACCGGGTCGATCCACTAATCCAATTAATCAAAAAGAGATTACAAACACCAATCGAATCTTGTTCTGTCTCACAAGCCTATATCTATTGGCTAAACACAGACTACAAGATTATTTGTAATCCTCTCAACAACTCTCAACACACTCAATACAAGAGTAGAGAATCTTCAATCAAGAGTTACAATAGACACTCTAATATTTGAGCACAAGAACACAGAAGAAGAAAGTAAGTTTTGGAGTTTTGCAAAAATGTCTGACTAGTATTTGACTAGTGTCTGACGGAACGTCTTGAAGTAGAAGTATAATATTGAAAGTAAAATTTCAGCTCGTGTAATTCTGGGTTTTTTCAATCTCGTATCTTCTGTTCTTGTTTTTCCTGAAACATTATACATATATATATAAAATATCCTGGTCTTTTTCCTTCAGTTCAACGGACTTCAACAACTTATCTTTATCCAACAAAACAAAATTGCCGTTGGAGCTGATTTAAAATTAAAAAAAGAACTGAATATTGATATCCCGTAATATCTTCAAAACACAGCTTCTGGTTGTTAAAAGAATACGAGGAGAGATATAGATAGAAGAGAATATCTATTTTGAAAACAAATCTGGAGAAATCCGCATAAGGTGCTTTGCTGGAATATTTTCCTGATACTGTGGAATAAAATCTTGAACAAAGATGAGTTGTTGCTGTAACTAAAAGATATCACAGTACGAAAAGATCCATATCCTTACCGATTTAGAACAGATTTGAAATTATTCAAATCTTCCCACAAAATCCGAGATTTAGATATGTACCTTATCCAGAGAATTTTTAACAACAATCTTCAGCTTGATACAATTCACGTGATATGAAGAAGTTAGAAGAAATACTGCACGTCTGAAACAGCAAGCTACTTGAAGAAGATGAACAGTAAAAAATAAACATCTTGAAAGTTCAAAATCCTCATGAGATTTAAATCCTCCTTTGGAACGTATTAGATATACTCTCTAATATCTAATAAAGAGTTAGGCCTTCAATCAATTACTTATGCGAAAATCAATCCAATAAATCCGATTTAGAAAAACCTGATCTGAACGTGACAGCTTCTTTATACTGTCTGATGAAGAACCAGAAAATCTAACCTTCGCTGATATTAATATTTCACCCTTGAATTTTCTTAGTGCCTGATGTTTAAAAGATCAGAACCTTATTGTCTAACTTACCGTCTGATAATCTTTATATTTTATTCTTCTTTAGTTATCATCAAAATAAAATAAAGAGAACCTAACAATAAGTTATATCATACTGCTAATGTATGCCAAGTTAAGCTTTTATCTCCATTCGGACTTATATTCTGTTGTCGTAAAGGTACGCTTTACATCCATACGAGACCCTCGAAGGACTAAGGCGGTAATTCGAGAATCTTATATGGCATGTGGCGGACTGTTACGTATAGGGTACCCTATGGGGCGTGACATGTAGAATAGTTCGTAATAACCTGAGAAAGCTTAAAAATATCAGATTAATCAAACCGCGTTTCGTTTTGAGCACAACTGGACACAGTTCTCGAAAAGCATGTCCCAGAGCTCGGATTAGTAAAAATATTCCGAATATACCATTAAACTCGTAAAAATATAAGATTTTCAAAAATATCAATTTCATAATTTTTCGGTAACTACCATTAAACTCGTAAAAATACGCGTATTTTCTTACTACCGGTACTTAAATTGTTATGTCTTCTTTACATTATACTATTTTCTACTATTCTACATTATTCATCTATCTCTACTTTTCTTACAACTTACTCTTACAACCCATACCTCTATTTCTTACAAATTTTCATTTCCAATACAACTTCACATCTTTCATATATTACTTTTCATTAACAAAAAAATAAAATTCACTCCCTCACACACTCAAGATTTGCGCCGACCCTCTCTCTCTTCCTCTCCAATTTGTTTTATTTTCATTTATTTAATTAACAAAATTAACCTCCCACATTTTCTTTTAAATACCTCCTCTTCCTTCCACTTTTTTCACACCTTCCATACACAAAGTTACTCTTTAAAATTCTCTCCATGAATTTTGTAACGCCCTAAAATAAGGCATTATAACCCGCCACGTGTTCTCTCTTAATATAACACGCTAAGGCTATAATTTCTACAAACAATATGAATATCACCTGTATAACTCACAAGGTATATATAAAAATGTAGTCCTCAATAAAATAAATCATATGATAAGAATCTAATTCCTAATATCAACAAACTAGACATTGTTGACATAACTGCAGGTCAACAAGTCAAACCATGCCCTAAAACTGTCACCACATGAAAACTTCAAATACAACTTAAAATTCCAATAAACAAAATATAAATTAATCATTAAAATCTTCTTTGATCCATCCTATGTCATCTATGACTAAACAACTAGTCATCAGCAGGGTAGTCAGGACCGCTAACGCCATCCCCATCCTCATAGATGATATCAAAACCCGAAAGATCGTAAATCACATTATCATCGCCTGCACCTGAAATATAATAGGATGAGCGGCGAAGCCCAATACGATAATATCCAATCCAGTTCAAGCAAGATTATGCACAAACAACATGTATAAATAAATGCAACTAAACTAAATGCATACAACAGTTTATTATCTATTTTAGTCCAGCAAAACAACACAGTTCAGAATCTAGTATACATAAATCCTGAACCCAGAGTAACACAGACTCTGCTATAAAAACAACCAACTGATTTGAAAATAGATAATCATATATACATATATGGATGAGTGGGTACTCCCCAAACATCCCAATTCCTAAACACCTAAATTCTACTGGAATCATTTATTAGCACGAGTCCGCTCGGGACAACCTCATACTAAGATCATCAGGGTGCCTCACCAGTATCACTGTCTGCCAGGTCTCTACTGGTCAAAGTCAACCACAACCAGATAGACAATTACTAAGCCGAATATTTATTAAGTTTATTATGCAATTCTATTCCTACATCCATTCACAAAAATTCTAATCTACAAGCACATACAACAAACAATGGATTGGTTGTACCTTTCTAAATTTCAAGAATCCAAATCAAATCCTCAGAATTTGATACCAATAGCATAAAGTCAACCCAAACTCCAGAAATTATTATATCCCAATCAACCTCAGTTTCACAACTCCAATGTCCTGTTACACAATATATATATACATATATCAACAGACATGATCGCAAATCTCTTAACATAAAACAACCTATCTAAACTAACCTGATACAGAACTTCCCAAACTCGAATTATACTGATCAATAACCCTAAGCACCTCCAATAATATCAAAGAACGGATATTTCAAATCCTTAAATCAGAATTTCCACCAAAACCCTATAAAACATTTCATATGATCAATATCGAAATATCAAAGCTGTCCAATTTCGTATAAAGAGGGTTCAAAACTTATACTTACTGATATGGAACGTATAATACTTGTTTCTTCTCTTCCTATTCTGATCAAAACACGAGCGCTAGGGTTTATTCTTCAAAATCCTTCATGAAATATTCATCCAAACCCTAAGATACTTATACAAATTTGTATATAATCCAAATGAGAAGGTTAAGATCACTTACTTTTAATTAGAAACACCCTCCGAATGATCCTTCAGGCCTAAATCACCAAGAACGCTTCAGAACTCTCTTATACAAAGAGGATATGTTATAAGGAAATGTCTGTCGAAAATGATTTTCGCGTCTCGTATTTATAGAAATTTGGTCATACGCCGGCTCTACGCCGGCGGCATACCTGCAGATTTTGCCGGCTTACACTATACGCTGGCCAGATCTACACGAAAGCCGGCAGCGTTCATCGGGGCTTTGATTCCCAGAATTCAAATTGTCCCTTCATACATCGGCAAATCTTGGACCTACGCCGGCAGCTTTGATGCGGTGTTGAGAAGAAACCCCATGAACGCCGGCAGCTTTCTTCCCAGCGTTAAGAAAAACGCTACTGTTCCCATCCTACGCCGTCTGTACGCCGGCGGCGTAGATTCTCCAGGAGGCGGCGTACAATGTATTACAGAGTAAGCTGGCAAATTTAAGTCCTAGGCTGGCGGCGTTCTTCACCAGAGATGCCGGCCTTTATTGCAGAAATTTAGAAAATAATCCAATTGATGCCTTTCTTGTTCTAACACGAAATTGATCAAACTTAACCTATTTTTAACATCAACATAAAAGGCATATTAGAATCTAGTTGCTTGTGAACACTTACGACTTAAAATTATTTAGTATATTACAAATTCTCTTCCAAAGCTCTCTCAAGTTTAGTTCTCTTAGGTAAAAATTCTTGAAGTCTTCTTTATGTTCATCTACTTAGTATGAGCTTAGTGTGTGTTTTCTAAACCATGAAGGTTAAGGAAAACAACAATAGGTTCATACTTTGTTTTTGTTCATGATCTAATTTCTTTATTTTGCATATATATATATGTTACTAAATATATCTATGTAGCTATATATATATATATATAGAGAGAGAGAGAGAGAGAGCATATAAGTTCATTTGTTTTGCAATTTATTTACTTTCCTTGCAATTTATTTATTACCTTGCAATTTATATACTTTCATGTTGTTTTTAAGACTAGTCTTTCTAGTCTTAGACTTGTCCTCATCAAGTCAAAACATTTTTTTCTTTTATGGGACTAGTCTATTCTTGGTCCCGGGATACCTTAATGAAGCTAAGGTTCCAATACTTGATTTATTTCTTTACTAGCTTATTCTTTTAAGTTATCATGATTCTTTATATTTTCATAACTCTATGATTCATATTCATGCATGAACATAATGATTCTTGTCTCAACAAAAATAAATTAGGAAAAGTAAAATAAAAAAAAAAATAAAATAAAAAAAAAAAAAAGTAAGAAGTAACTTTTCTAAAACTAAGAAGTCATCTTAACAAACCTAGAGGAGTTCATAGGAATTTTTATGACATAGAAAGAACTTTTTAGAGTAAACAAAGTTTTGCTAAAACTTCACATTTCATCAAGTACAAAAAATTCCTTTCATGAAAATAAATAATTATTTTTAGAAATAATTTCCTAGTTTCTTAAAATTATTTCTATGAAGATATAAATGTTAGTATTAGAAACAAAAGAAATAAAATCATTCTTTAAAAATTTAGAGGAAAAAGAATTTTCTCATAACTAGGCATATTCTCTAACAAAAATAAGAAGAATTTTCGAAAGTTCCACTTTTCTTTAGAAGACTTTACTTTTACAAAAATTCATGGTTTGAGACAACTTCATTAACTTTATACCATTAATATGAGTCAATAAATATAGGTATATGCATTTCAAAGGTTTTACAAGAAATTATAATATCTATCTCTTCAAAAAGAGCTTTTGTTAAAAGAAGGAATTCAAGTTTGTGAAAATTCGCGGTGAATCTGGTCATCACTTTTTCGGAACCCAAATGAATTAGTTTGATCAAAATAGTTTTAGAAATAGATAGATCTTTTCGAATACGTAGAAAATGGTATATAATATGCAAAATTCCGAGTTAAAATGAGCAAGTTATGGCCATTTTAATTTGGAATTTCCTCTAATCCGATTTTACTGCGATTTTAAGATAGAACTGGAGCTTTCAAAAATAGAAATTCTATGAAAAACTCATTGTGGGTATTTCATCTTGTTTAGGTGAAGGAGGAACCGAGATCACCTTCCTGGAAGACTACTTCGATTAGGAAGCTACCGATATGGAGTGAGTTAATCCTTTATTAAGTTACATTTCCTTGTTTGTGCTTGTAAGTAGTAGCACTAGAAATTAAGGAAAAGATAAAAGTATTGTGTGATTTGAATTTATGATTGGTTAAATACAAGTTAAGAATATCGAAAGAGGAATTGATACTTAAATTGTGATTCTTGCATTGATATGATGAATATCGTTTTTGATTGCCTTTAACTTGAACTCAACATTATCTGGTTAAACTTATATTGAAAATAATTCATGCATATCATATTGGTGAGTCACATTTGTTTCACTACTATTCTCGTGTGGGGAAACGAAGAAGTTGTAGTGGTGGCTAGTAGAAGCCGAAAAGTCTACATGGGCCAGTAGGAGCCGGAAAGTCTACAGGGCAAGCAGGAGCTAGCAAATCTGCAAATATTGATGGTCGTATGGGCCTGTAACCTCCCAACTCCCGACATGGAGGGCGTAAAATCCATGCTACACATGATTTTCAGTTAATCTTGTGGATTTTGTTTGCTCATATGTTTGGTACATTTTCATATGATTGTTTAAATACTCGTTTGGTTTATGGAAATGTCTTGTAAATGGGAATTATCTCACTAAGCTAGATTTGCTTACACCCCTATAGCTTTTTGTTACAGTATGATTATCTTTGGTTGGCACCGAGGAGCCCCGTATGTCAGGTATGACCCAAAGCCACTAGGAGTTTTTGGGAGAAGTTATATGTATTTAGTTTTGAACATAGACTTCTAAGAAAATCTCTATAGTAGGCTTATGTTTTAGTTATGTTTACTTTGTTAATGGACCATTTTAAGACGGGGGAATGCCCCTAAGATGATGTAAAAAATTGTTATTTAAATGAAGATTTCATATTTATTTATATAAGTTCTTGCTTTCTTTTATTATCTACTTAAATGTAAAACCCCTGTGAGTCTCCTACTATCTTGGAAGCACGCCTTGCATGAGATATCGAAGCTCCTGCGTGACTAAGGATGTCATTCATTAGCTTTAATATTATATGCGGCGGACTACCTCGTTTAAGGTACCCTCCGGGCGTGACATAAACCGAAATCCGAAAATCGACCCAAGTTAAAACCAAATTCTAAATAAGGTCAAATATGAGAATTCTTAATCTTAAGAAAACGAGAACCCTCAAAACAAAATAAAAACTAACTATCAGTTGATTCAACATGCGTACATCAATCAAATCATCTATCCGATTCTTAACACTTCAATCTAGACGATATATCCAGATAACGCTCAACAATGAAATACTAAGACCTTAAATCCTTCGGTAAATTTTAGAATAGAAATTTTCAATTTTCACCAAAAGTCAAACTGAGTCAACCCATAACCCTAGACTCGGTTAAACGATCCCGAGAATTGAAAAATATTAAATAATCACAAATAAAATGAAATAAACCATAGATGTTGAACAAAAATTATAATACGGATAAAACCCCAAAATTTTATAATCATACGAATAAAATCAACAAGCTGGAAGTCAAACTGGAACCCTAAAAGTCAACAAAGCTTATGACTAACTCTAGTGTTTAAGATCCGACAATCCCGTGCTCTTAAACCCTAAACAAAGAAATGAAAATAATTGTTAATAATAGTTTGTAATAATATAGGGAAACTTAAAAATATTATATTTGCAAATTTTTAGTGTCCTTCGGATCCAAACGGGATCAGTTTTCAAAAACTGTACCTTGGTACACCGGATGGAAAAAATATTCCGTCAATACTAATAGACTCGTTAAAATATAAGGAATCCAAAAATATCAGTTTTAGAATTTTTCGGTAGTTAAAAATTATAGATATCGCATTTATACCTGTTTTTTATTACTATTGGTATTTTAATTGTCTAGTTTACTATCATTATACTTTCTACTATTCATTATTATTCCTCTATCTTTACTTTTCCTAGTACCTATTCGTACAACCTATATACTTGTTTCTTGCAATTTTCTTTTTCCATAAAAATTTTGCACCACATATTACTAAAAATTTTTTACACTTTTTTTCTAAAATTAATTTTTAAACAATTTTCTCTCCCTTTCTCTCATGTTGCCGTCCATACCCCTCTCTTTCCACTCTCAATAATTTTCTTTTTCAATTAATTTAATTACATCTAATTTTCACTCCAAAATTCTATAAATACCCCATTTCTCCTTTATTCTTTCACACAACTCATTTCACTATCAAAACTCTCCTAAAATCTCTCCACAAATCCTTTCTCCAAAATTTCTCTCTACCAAAACTCTCTTAATCCAATTCTTCACAAAAATTCTTCTTTATATACAAACTATCTGCCACATATCACTAATAACATAATCCCATATTCATCTTCTACTTTCTACCATATAAATACTTTAGGTAAAACTCCTATTCCTATTTATTTACCCATGTCATGTAACTTAACATAACTATGGTGTCATTTTGAAACTCATATAAGTAGTAAAAGCAACAACATGTTCATGTTTTGTTCTTGTACATGAAATTCAAATTTTATTATGTTGTTATTATGTTCATAGATATGTTGATTTTATTGTTGTTATTATGCTAATTTCTTATACACATTTAACTAAATATATTTATGTCTTTATATATAATCTTTATAGCATATAAGCTCAATTGTTATTTATTTAATTTTATGCTTTGAAATTTATATGCTCTTTTAAGACTAGTCTTTCTAGTCTTAGACTTGTCCATATCAAGTCAAAACAACATTTTCTTTATTCTTTTGAGGACTAGTCTATTCTTAGTCCCGGGATGCCTTGATGAAGTTAAAGTTCCCAATACTTGATATTTTTATTATCTTGCTTAATATTATTTGCTTCTAGTATCTTTCTCATATTCTTATTATTTTACATACTAATAATATATGCATCTACATAATGATATTGTCTCAACTAAATTTAAAAGTAGAATTTCTCTTTAAAGGAACTTGAAACCAAATTTTCTAGTGTGAAACTTGGTATTAAATAATAAAGTTATTATCAACAAAATAGAAATAGAATAATACAAGTTTTTTCAAAGTTTTCTCAAAATAACGAAAATAGCTTTTCAAAGGAAATATAAGAAATAAATACTTTCTTTTCATAATATGGTAATCTAAGTCTTAGGAAAATAATTCGTTGGTATTCAAAGTTTTCACAAAAAGTTTAAGGTTAAACTCTTTTCAACTCTATAACAAAATCAAGATGCAAAGTAGTTTTCAAAGTTAAGATAAAATCAACCCATAAAGTTATAAACCCATTTAGGAAAATAGTGATTTTCAAGTTTCTAAAGAAGGAACTTATTTTCAAAGAATATAAATATGATAAGATAAAAAACAAAGGATTTTACCAATAAAGAGGATTCTTTTCAAATAAAATTTGTAGAGGAAATAAAAGACTAAGTTTTGGAAAACAAGAACTTATATTTTTAAACAAGAAATATAAGAAGAAAAGACTCATTTTCTAAAACCATTCTAAATGCAAATTTATAAATAGGTTATCAACAACTTAATAAACTTTTGATAACTTTGATCTTTTATCACTAAAAGTAAAAATTATAAAAGACTAAAGTTAAAGAAAAATTTACTTGTTTTAGAAAAAGGAATGAGGAAAATAAAATAAGAATATATTCATTTATAATAACCTAGGAAAATATAAAATTTCTTCAAAATACTTGAAAAGAAACTTGTCAAGTTAAGTTTTAATAAAATGAATTGTTTTATGAAATAAATTATTGAGACACTATCATTAGAATTTTTGTTTGTGGAGTGGGCTTATCTATATACTCAAAAGATTTATCAATTTATATATATATATTTATGTGTATATATATCTATATTTTTACTAAAGGATTTTTGACTGAAGTTGAGTTGGAAAATTGTTTCGCAAAATCTGGAAATATTCATTTTGGAATATGTACCCTACGGTGTCGGAACCTAAATGACCTTATCTGACAAAAATAGCCTTAGAAATGGATAGATCTTTTCGAATAGATAGAAAACGGTATATCATATGTGAAATTCCGAGTTAAAATGAGCAAGTTACGGCCATTTTAAATTGGAATTTCATTCTATGCGATTTTGACAAACATAGTGAAATAGAATTAGAAAGTTTAAGTAGATTTTCTACGAAATAATAATCCCAGGTATTTCTTTTATCTAGGTGACAAAGGATATGAGATTACCCTTCCTGAGGATTGCTACAACTAAGAAGATTGTGAAATGGACGAGTAAGTTATTCCTCTTAAATTTGTTATCTTGTTTGTGCTCGTAAAGTAGTGGCATTAGTATACTAAGGAAAGATAAAAATGGATATGTATGGGGGATCTGGGAATATGTATATATGTTATTCTATGCTTGTGTGAATGAGAATTAAGAATATCATAACTTCGAACTGCTTGTTTTAGTATTTTGTTTACTTACTTATATGACTGCTTATTGTTTGTTAAATTGATTGATCGCTCCCCCTAATAAACCTTAATAAGTTTTGGCTTAAGAAAAATAAAAAACGCTCATGCATAGCATCCATCGAGTCACATTTCTTTCGAAGGCTACTACTCCTACGCGTAGAGTTGAATTAGCTGCAATTGTGCTGAGATACAGGCCATGTTCCTTCCTAGAGAATCCAAATCGCTCGAAGAATGAGACTCTAGGTTCGGAGCCGAGCCAATCGAATGCTTTGGGTTGGGACCTGGGGACTAGTAGTAGAAGGTCACGGATTTTTATTACCAATTCCCTAAACTTCGATACGGATGGGTAAATCCGTTCTATATATGGTTTCTGCATAACTATATATATTTATGTAATTACGTGATTGTTGTATTGTATGCATAGCATATGTGTGAAAATTTAAATGAACTTGTTTGAAACCATGGTACGAATGAAAAGGAATACCTCACTAAACTAATTTTAAGCTTATACCCCCATAGATTTTGTTGAAATAAGTATTCCCGTGGCTTAAATCGAAGATTATGACGTTAAGGAAGTCATCGAAGGATGTTAAACTTTTATGAAGGCATTGTGGACATTATATGAAGTTACTTTTTAAGGTTCCTTATATGTAATGTATGTTATGTTAGTGTTTTGGAAATTCTAAGAAGTGTATTTATTTTGACTGGAAGACAATAGTGGGATATGCCCCTAAGAATTGTAATTTACCATGTGTATATTTATGATAAGTACTCTCCTTGTCTTGTTATTTAATCATTATCAATGTAAATTGCACTACTTCGATGCGTTCCCTTAGTTGTGATGTATGCCTTATACATGATATGGAAGCCTATACATAACTGAGGTAGTCATTCTTAGGCTTTAGTATTATGTACGACGAACTACTACGCTTAGGGTGCCCTTCAAGGCATGACAAAAGACCTTTAAAAATAAATTTGCAATACTTAAGAGAATTTTCCTTAAGGATAGGCATGGTTAGTTAAACACATTTTCTCTAAAAGGAAATGTTGTCAATTCTTTGTTATGCAAAATTTTCTTAAAATATTATTGGACATATGAATGTTTTGCTAAGAACCAATAATAAGCCAATTAGGATCATCTAACTTAAAATAGAAATTTGTACTCCACATTGGGAAAACCAAGTTTAATATATATATATATATAATTAATTTTAAGAGATTAAAAATGATGTAGAAATAATGATTTTGATGGATATATAATTTCATTACAACAAACTAAAAATTGTAATTCCCTTCTTATAAGACAAAAGATTTTCCTCATAAAGTTAACTTTACAAACTTCTAAATTAAATTGTTTTATGAAAAATCACTCTTGAGACAACATTACTACAATCATGCATGATGTGAGCTAATATAAGTATCAAATGATTTTCAAATGAATAAATATTTTGTGCTTGCTTTAAAGTGTCCAAGTAGTGTAGAACTTCAAAAGTTTAAAAAATATAAGGGTTGGTACCTAAGATTCGAATCTATGATGCCTTTTTTCAAAAGCTAAATGATCTTAAATGTTAGAAGTAACCATAGAAATAGATAGATCTTTTCGAGTTAGTAGAAAATGACTACTTATATGAGAAATTCCGAGTTAAAAGAAGCAAGTTATGACAATTTTAAGTTGGAATTTTCACAATTCGAATTTTATAGTGAATTAGAAGTTAGAATTAGAAAATTCAGGAAAAAATTCTATGAAAGACTCATTCTGGGTATTTCTCTTGTTTAGATGACACGAAAGGCGACACTTTCTACTTGGAGGATTATTTCGATTAGAAATGCTTTATCAAGACATAGCTACGTGAGTTGACTTCCTCAATTTTTCATACTCATGATTGTGCTTATAGTTTAGTGGCACTAAAAATAGGAAAAGATAAAAATGGAAAGTGTATGTGATTTATAATGTTTGATGAATTTGTACTAAGTATATTGAGTCTTGAATTATCAATAATTAAATGAATAATTTATTACCATGTTGAAGTGTTTACAAATTGTTCGATCACCTTTAAGATATTTTAATTATGTGCCAAGAGCTTAATAAATTAATTTATGAATATCACGTAGTAAGTCTCATTGCATTCGTTATTATAAATTTGGTAGGATAAGTGCATAATAGTGATGGTTGGCATAACTAGTAGTATCTGCATATAGCGAGCAGTAACCAATAAAACCTACAAAGTGGGGAGTAGTAGTCGGTAAGAGTACATGTTTTTTATGGTCAGTAGTAGCTGGTAAGATCTACAAAATCTATTTGCAAAAGTGAAGGATGTAATTGGCCAGTTTACCTAACCTCGAATAAAGGGTGTAAATTCATTTAATATATAGTTATCAGAAAACCATATGTCTTGCTTGCTCATATGTTTTGATGCATATCATGTACTTGTTTAAATTATAACTTATTAGATATTTTTCTTTGAGTATGCTAATCTAAGAATATATTCACTAAGCTAGTTAAGAATACACCCTTATAGATTTTTTCTTTCACAAGATCACTTGCTACTTTACCTAAAGTCTTCTTATATCTGAGTAAGATTTCTTTTAGGATGTTTTTGGGGGGAAATCCAATCATGGACCTTAGATTGTAATTTTTTTAAAATCTTTTGGTGATAGTTATTTAATTACATGTATGACTAAGTTGTATTTCAATCATTAGAGAATTTAGTAGGGGAATGCCTTTAAGTTGATGTAAAGAATCTGTTACGCCCCAATGGGTACCTTAAATACGATAGCCCACCGTATATAATATTAAAACTTGAGAATGACTACCTTAGTCACTTAGAAGCTTTTATATTGGTGTAAGGCGTACGTTCACAATAAAGGAGACCGGTAGAGTTATGCATTTTAAGATAATGATAGCAGAACATTCAAGGTAATACTATTATAATTCATCAAAATATAAGGTCTTACAACTTCTATGGGGTATTCACTTGATAAATCTCCAAAATAATATAGTCTTACTAAGACAAATAACTAAAACTAGAAGATTTTAAAGGAAACGTAATATAAGTCTTCAAATAGAATTCCTTCAAAAGCTTCCAAAAGCGTAGGTTTTACCTAGACGGTTAGGGTGGTCTCGGGTATAAAAATAATAATCCTCCAACATCATAAATCTATTGAGGAGTAAGCATAAATATCTTAGTGAGATAATCCTTACACAAAATTACTTATAATAAGCTAATCATACAAGTCCATTAAGCAAGCATATGAAATGCAAATAACCATATGATCAAACAATACATACGACTATTCAGTTTCGTATGTATAATAGATTCACCCCTCCATTTTGGGTTAGGGAATGCTTTGAATGGGTCATAATCAACCTCCTTGAAATTTACGCGTGTCTTGAGTTTCCAATCAACCATACTACTGGTCCCCAGGCTTTCTTTACCCAAAGTGATCGATCCAGCTTGGTTACACCATGAGGGCGTATTCTCCAAATGTCTTCGTTCCTCAAGATGTAGCTAGGCAGCTTACGTTTTCGATCTCACGCTGAGAAGTAGTAGAAAAATGCAAAGATGATATTCTAAGTGATATGCATGAGCAATTTAGTTTTAAAGGATTTTCGATCCGACATTAATTCATTTAAGGCGATCAATCAATATGTGTACACACAGCAGTATGCATAGAGACAACTTATATTAATAAACCAATTGAGCCCTGATATACTTTTTTTTATTGATTACACATAATGAATCACATACATAGTTCTCATGATAGCCTGCATGCATATCAATTTTTATCTTTTTTCAATATCAAGTGCTCTATTCTACAAGCACATGCGCGAATACATAAAACGTAAAGGAAAACTCACTCGGCCATGGTGATCTCTATCAGTCAAAGTAATCTTTAGGAAAGAGAAGGTCCTGGTCCCATCACCTAAACAAAAGAAATACCCAAAATGAGTATTTCATGCAAGGTCTACTTAAACCATCTAAATCTATTTTATTATTTTTGTCAAAATTTGGATGGCAAGAAATTCCAACTTAAAATAGACATATCTTGCTCATTTTAACTCGAAATTTTGCATATGATATGTTGTTTTCTACCTACTAAAAAATATCTATCTATTTCTAAGGTTATTTTTATCATAAAAAGCAATTTGAGTCTCAAGATGGTATGGTACATAATTGTTACAAAAATTCCAACCCTCAAATATATATTTTTCCAAGCTTTTTATTAACAAAAAATCCCATAGTAAATACATAGATATTTATATAGTTGAAAAATCATTTTTATACATATATAAACTCACATTAAATGCATGATCCAAGTGTTGTTGTCCAAACTATGATTTTTCATAAAACAATCTCCTTTAGGAATTTAAAGTTTAGAATCTACAAATTTCCCTTATAATTTGTTGAAACGAAGACTAAGATTTTTAGTTTATTTTATATGAGTACTTTATATATCATAACTACTATACACTTCTAAGAAAATAAGCTTTTTATATTTTTGAAGCTTGTTATTGTAGTTTATTTAATGGTACTATTTTTCTAAGTGTCTTCTTAACTAGTGAGTTGATTTTACTTGACTTAAAATTTGTTTAGTTCTTAGTGTTTGTTAGAGTATCAGTACAAGTTCTTTTAAATAAGTTTTTAGAAAAAACAAATATAGCAAATAATTACCAAAATAAAGATTTAATAATAAATTTATTATATTTTGAAAAAGAGAATAAAAAAACTTTATAACTATATTTTGGGAAAAAAAAAAACTTTACATAACATTAGCTCTTAAAATCTATGATGAATTTATTTAAATTTTTGAAAAGGATATTGTTGACTTATAATACTAAGTTTAAAATGGAAACTTTTCTTAAGTGACAAAATTATTTTTGTTAGGATTTTAATTTTAAATTTTCAGTTAAAAAAAAAAGAACTCCTTTTATTTAGACAACAACATAGTGATTGTGCATGATCATGAGTATATGACTATATTAAATAAGATAATAATATCTTATATAGAAAACAAAATATGTAGAAATTAAATAAGCAAAAGAACATATAAATAAAGTCAAGTATTAGAAGTCTTAGCTTTTATTAAGGCTTCCGGATTAAAGATAGACTAGTTCCAAAAAGAAAAGTAAGAAATAAAACAAGAAAATCATGGGAGTCTTATATTGGTATCAAGACTTCCCGGACTTAGATTATGGATAAGTCTAATAAGAGAAAAGAAAAGAAGAAAGGAAAAAGAGTTTATTTGGACTTGATAATGACAAATCTAAGACTAGAAAGACTAGTCTTAATAAAATTGCATGAAATAAATAAATTACATGGAATAAATAAATTGCAAGAGTATAAATAAAAAGTTATGTTAGTGAGCTTTTATGCTTTAAGAAATATATAAATAAATATACTTAATAATATATATAAAAGTTAGATTAGTAACATTAAATAAAAATAATATAACAACAATAATAATATTATTTGAACATTGTTAAACAAGACATGAACATATTGTTACTTCCATAAAAACCCAAAGATTTAGGTATACACACTATGGTTATGTTATGTTAATATGAACATGAGAAATATATATCTAAGAAAAGTTTACCTAAGGTAGAGAGATAGGTGGTGGAAGAAATAGAAGTTGATGTTGTTAGTAGATAGTAATGGTATGGGAATATGAAGAAGTTGGGAATGATTTTTTTGAGAGAGGATTTGAGAGGAAAATTTGTAAAAGTTTTGTTATGGTTTGAGAAGTATGTGTAAAGTATAAAGGAGGGAAGATGTATTTATAGAGTTTTGGAGTGAAAATTATTATGATTAAAATTAAATGAAAATGAAATAAAAAGAAGATGAAGGAGACATGGGGGGCACTGGCCATGGGGTATGAAGAGGAGAAAAATTGATTAAATTTATTGTTTGGCAATGAAAAGTAATTAAAAGTAAGATATGATATGTGTAAGATTTTATGGAAAAGGTAAATGTAAGAAATAGGCGTGTAAGAGTAGGTAGCAAGGAAAAGTAGAGATAGTGAAATAGTAATAAATAGTAGAAATAGTACTATGAATAGAAGATTAGGAAATTAAAACACCCATAGTAAAGCAAATAAGCGTAAATGGGCTATATCTGATATTTTTAGATATAAAAAAATTCTAAAACTGATATTTTTGAAATATTTATATTTTTATGAGTCTAACAGTATTATCAGAGTATTTTCATTATTTTACTTATCAAGACCCTAATTTTATAAACTGATCTCGTTCGGGTCTGAAACGAATTAAATTTTAGCGACTATGATATTTTTAAACTTTCTTATATAATTTCAAACTATAATTCGAAATTATCTCATTTTTATTATTTTTAGGTTTTGCGTACGGGATTACTGGATTTAGATTCACTTGACTTAATGAAATGATCTAAATTTAGTTTCTATTTAACTTCCATGTATATGTTTTATTTGTCTTAATTATTGTACTATATGAGCATGTTGATTTATAAGAGTCATATATGGTAATAGTAATATTAGAGTAGATGAGTTGATAATAGTTTAAATGTGTCTAAGTTAGTATATCTTGAACATTACACATGTGTTATTTTGCATGTGTAATGAAATTAATGTCATTGTTTTATATATATATTAATGTGTGTATAGTATAATTAATATTTGCGTCTTTTATGCATTAATATGTTCGTATTATGTTTAAATTTATAAAATCAACTTTTGAATTGTTTAAGAAATAGTTGACAGAAATTTTACTCAATTAAGCCAAATTTCATGCCTAAATTGCACCAAAATGAGCTCCAAATTAACCCAAATTCAATCCAAAGTCTATTATGCCTTAAAAGTCAAACTTAAGATAATAATAAGTCCAAAATTTGCTTAATTAAGCCCTCTTTTGGCAGCCCTCCCATTCCATACGAATTTTTCATCTTCTTTCTTTCTTTTCTTTTTCCTTTTTCTTTCCTCCAAGTTACAAGCCCTAAACCAAAGATTAACACCAAGCTTATTGAATAAAAAATTTCTCTAAGCTAAGGCTTACTCATGTAAGTTAATACAAGTAGAGCTTTTGTTTTATTTCCTTTCTTATAGTATCTATGTGAAAATTTTGGTAGAATGAGTTTAATGTCTTTTGAGTTGTTTGGTTCATGCATTGATATAGGTTGGATTATGTTTTGTTGTTGTGCGAATTTGTTTATGTGATGTAGTAGTTATATGAAGTGTTGGGAAGGAATAATGTTGAATTGAGTAGTTGAAGTTGATGATGAGTGGAATGAGATTTTAAGTGATTTAATGTTTTGATTCAATGTTCTAAGTTGCTAAGATTGATTCGTATAGATAGGAGATAGTATATGAAGTTAAACATGAACTTGAAGAAGGATTAAAAGTGTTATAGGTTAGAAATTTGCAAAGTGCAAAACAGGGGAAATAAGCTCTTTTCGAATAGGTCTGTTTTGAATGTACGCTGGCATCTGGCACTTCAACGCCACCGGCGTAGAGGCAGTATTGGAAGTGAATATAATCTATTTTTTTAAAGCCGCTTTGAACGCCGCCGGCTTTTGCAAGAAAACTTTTCCAGCCTTTATTTTTCAAAAGGTATGCCGGCCATTAGGGCTTCAACACTGCCGGCGTATGGGAGGTGTTAGATTGGAACAGAATCAAAATATTTAATGCTGAGTAAACGTCGCCAGAGTATATTTCACACACTGCCGGCGTTCATTCAAATTTTGCCTGTGTAGGAAGGCCACGTATCTTCTGAGTTTTTCAAATTCAAACTTCTTCAATATTCAATCTTTACTTCATATATGATCTCCTAATGATGATATAAGCTAGCTAAACATGTTTTATGCATGAATTAGATATTAAAACTATATGCAAAGCTTATTGAATCTCCTTGCATAATTAATCTAGGATTGTGATATATATATATATATATATGTATATAGATATGAATTCTACATTCAATTATTGATTGTTTTGATATTCTTATTTCAGTTAAAGGTTCTTCGGTTAGTTCCTCTTCGAGTGAATATAGTGATATACTATCGGGTTCAGGTACGCAATAGCTTGTTTATTGTTTGCTAGGATTAAGCATTCCTAATTGGATTTAATTCAATTCGGCTTAATGCTTTGATGAACTAGATGTCTATTATGCTGTTTAATCTAGTCCAAGGAGTAACAAAGTTGTCATGATGCAATGACATGTTAGTTAGGTGCTTAACCTAAGTCATGATGGAATGACTTTATCATGATGTAATGGTACGCTATGATGCAATAGCGATTCATTTTGGTTCAGTGGGTAGCCGATAGGGGGAATAGTATCCGAGTAATATTCACTTAAACTTAGGGGGAAATACCATGGTTTAGTTCAAAGTTTATGAGAACTTGTGAACTAGACTCATGTTGTGGACTGAGTTTAAGTAGAGTCGGGCAACGACTTTTGGACCCTAAATGAAGCTATTTTCTTTATGGAATAGATATAGGAGATATAAGTATTCAGATGCTTATATCAACCCCTTGAGCAGCTGCTGTTACTTAGGATCCCTAAATTCCCAAAGCGTGATCCTGGGGTTTGAATATCCTCTTATTGTTTTGTAAAAGAAAACTTAATAAGATAATCACTTATCCATTGATGCATTCCATTTGATTCAAGTTTGGCTTGATAGCTTATTCTTGTATTTTGTTATTGTGTACTGGGCCTTTGGCTCACTTTTGCTGCTTTGCAGGTAATGAAGACGAGTTATATGATGATTTGGGTTACGGGTTAGACTTTGAGAAATTCATGGATGAGTGAGACGAATAGGACTCGAACACCCTGGATTTTTGGAGAAGCTTTTGTTATAGCAAAAGTCTTTGTATAGAAGGTTTAGTAGATAAGCCTAAGATGTAAGACCTTAAGATCTCTTAGGGTTACTTTTTGTACTAAGAAAACTTGTAATTTTTTAGTGTCTTGTATTGACATCAAACTTTGTACATATGATGTATCTTGTATAGATTGCTTTTATTAGCAATTTTGTTTTGTTAAAAGTTGTTTATAAAGTTTTAGTAGATTTGATCAAAGAATTCTCATAAACTGTTTGTTTTAGGACAACCTTACATATAATGTGAAAATGTTATATATGGTTGGGAACTTGGTACTCTAAATCTTGGGATTTAGTGGGTCGGGTCTTTACAGATGGTATTAGAGCAATGTTTATGAAATTGTTTGATTAAATAGTAGTGACTTGACCTTAGATGCGGTGAGTTTAGTCGGATGTATATAAGACTTGTTTGCATTAAGTATTTTGTTGAATGCCTATTTTGTTTATTAATTGTTTTGATGTTGATTTGACATTTGCAAAATTATTATATGTCATATATATGTTGTATGTTTGTTTAAATATGGATAAGTCAAGAAGAGTAACTCGACAATCTTCGGAAAGAGAGAGTATGCGACCTCCTTCTTAGTCTACTATCTCAGCTTCTGTATCAGTTAGTATTCCAGCTTCTACTTCGACTCCATCACCGGCTTCAGCTTCTACTGCACCAAATCTATAGCCTCCTCAAATGCTAGCATATCCAGCTATGCCTCAGATGCCTACGGGAGATCCGAATAACGTGTTCACTATGTTTCGGGATATGTTTGTAATAGTTCAACAATATCAACAAATGATGTATTAACAACAACAACAATTTATGTAGCAATATAATCCACCAACTGTGAGACAATAACAACATGTACAAGTAGAAGACCGGAATGATCAAGTCAAGTTGCATGATTTTGTTAGATTGGTACTTGATTTTGATGGAATTGCTTTGGATCCGAATAGAACTGAAGGGTGGATAGTGGAGCTTGAGAAAGCATTTGCAGCCTTTGAAGTACCTGCGCATAGGAAAGTTGACTTAGCTATATATATGTTGAAGGGAGATGCATATACTTGGTGGAGGTTAAATAGTGAAGGATATGTAAGACCAATACCCTGGAACAAATTTAAGGAAGCCTTTTTCTTGCAATATATTCCATCTACAGTACGAGAGCAAATGATATCAAGTTAGCTGAGTCTAAGGCAAGGAAATAAAACTATTGAAGAATATCATGCAGAATATTGTAGATTGCTTAGGTTTGCTGGTACAAATTACAATGATGAGAGTATGAAGGTTTAAAAGTTTCAAGATGGCTTGAACATGGAAATCAAGAGTGAGGTCAAGAAGTTTCAGTTATCAATACTGTCTGAAATAGTAATCAAAGCGAAGTTCGTAGAACAAATTATCAATGAGAATAAAGCTTAGAGGGATAGACATGCTACATTTATGGGCAAGAGATCGGTGACATCATACACTCCTTATTCAAGGTTTGGCAATGTTAACAAAGGGAAGTGACCATTTTTGGGTAAGAAACCAAGTTTGGGACAAGTAGTGAAGACTTCTATGCCTCCCATTCCATTTGATAAGCAGTGTCCTATATGTTTTGGACCCCATGAATCATTTCAATGTAAATGGGCTCCTGGAGCATGCTTTGCATGTGGGAAAGTAGGTCATAAAGCTTCTGAGTGTCCTGATCCTAAATTGAAGCCTATCTTCTATGCTCATTGTCAACAAAGAGGTCGTCATGTGACGAATTGTAAAGATAAACCTAGGAATGAAGGACCGAACTTTGGAAAGGGAATGACAGCTGCTAGAGTATTTGCTCTACAACAGTGTGAGAAAGCTCCTTCAGTTGATACATTGGCAAGTACAATACAGATTGCAAATCATCCTGCATATACTTTGATTGACACTGGTGCCACTCATACATATGTTGCTGAAAGTTTTGTGAATGACTGTGGTTTGTCTTCTGAAGCATCGTATGATAAAATGATGAGTATAAATACTCCTTTTGGTATGCAATCCAAAGAGCCATGTGTATGTAGAAATGTTGATGTTGTGATTTCTGATGAAAGCATGCCAATAGATATGTTAGTTCTGCCTTTAATCGATTTTGATGTTATTCTTGGAATGAATTGGTTAAATTTTTATAAAGCTACGATAGATTGTAATAAAGCGGAAGTAAGTTTTGACTTGGAGGGTAGAAGATTGTTTCATTTTTTGGAAAGAAGGAGACTAAAGAGTATGTATTCTATGGAGTTGTGGGAAAAGGATATGGAAGCTACAATGGGTTGTGAAGAACTTCGAGTTGGTATGGTACCAGTAGTAAGGGAATTTATTGATGTCTTTCCTAATGAATTACCAGGTTTACCACTGGATAGGGAGATTGAGTTTGGGATTGATTTGATACCAGGGACTACACCTATCTCTAAAGCTCCATACCGTATGGCTCCGGTTGAGTTGAAAGAATTGAAAACCCAGTTGGAGGAATTACAAAGCTTAGGGTTTATTCATCCAAGCATTTCTCCTTAGGGAGCTTCAGTTTTATTTGTTAAAAGAAAGATGGAAGTTTAAGAATGTGTATAGACTATAGAGAATTAAATCAAGTGACAATCAAGAACAAGTATCCACTTCCTCGAATTGATGATTTATTTGATCAGCTGGAAGACGCTGCGTTATTTTCCAAGATAGATTTGAGATCCGAATACCATCAACTCAAGATTAAGCAACAAGATATATCCAAGATTGCTTTCAGAAAAAGGTATGGACATTTTGAGTTTATGGTTATGCCTTTCGGTTTGACAAATGCTCCAGCAGCTTTTATGGATTTGATGAATAGGGTATTTAGAGATTATCTAGATCAGTTTGTAATAGTTTTTATTGATGATATATTGGTGTATTCAAGGAATATGGAAGAACATGAGAAACATCTGAAACTTGTTCTACAAAGATTAAGAGAGAGGAAGCTTTATGCTAAATTTAGCAAGTGCAAGTTTTGCTTTAGAGAAGTTGCAGTCTTGGGACATATCATTACAAAGGAAGGAATATCTATTGATCTGGAAAAGATTAGAGCGGTATTGGATTGGCCACAACCTACAAGTGTCATTGAAGTACGAAATTTTCTAGGTTTAGCAAGCTATTACAGAAGATTCGTACAAGGTTTTTCCAAAATTGCTTCACCATTAACTAAATTGACAAGAAAATATGTGAAATTTGATTGGGATGAAGATTGTGATCGAAGTTTTCTTAAGATGAAAGAACGATTGGTTTCTGCACCGATTTTAGCGCTTCCGGTTAGTGGAGAAGAATTCATGATCTACAGTGATGCTTCACTTCAAGGACTCGGATGTGTTTTGATGCAAGATAATTAAGTTATAGCTTATGCTTCGAGGCAATTGAAACCCTACGAAAGGAATTATCCAATTCACGATCTCAAGCTAGCCGCGGTGGTATTAAAATTGAAGCTTTGGAGACATTATTTATTTGGTGAAAAGTGTAAGATATTCACTTATCACAAGAGTTTGAAATACATTTTCACTCAAAAAGAATTGAATATGCGTCAGCAATGATGGTTGGAGTTAATCAAAGACTACAATGTCGAAATTTTGTATCACCCGGGAAAAGCCAATGTTGTAGCAGATGCGCTCAGTAGAAAGAAACCGATGAATGTGGAATCTCTTATTACAACTCAACGGTAGTTACAAGAAGATCTTTAGAAGATGGATGTTGAGATAACCATGGAAAATGTTGAAATTATGCTAGCAAGTTTATTTGTGCAACCAACAATTTTGGATCAAATTAAGCGAGGACAACTAGAAGAACTTGGAAGCCAGAGATTGAGAAGTGAGATAAGTAGAGAGAAGAAAATATGGGGATTGATGAAAGGTGTTACAAGGTTCAAGGATAGAATTTATGTACCCGAGATCTATGATTTGAGACATCAAATTATGAAAGAAGCGCATTCCTCCTCATATTCGATTCATCCTGGAAACACGAAGATGTATCAAGACTTAGAGTAACATTTTTGGTGGGAAGGAATGAAGAAGGATATTGCAAGATTTGTTTCTAAGTGTTTAGTATGTCAATAAGTGAAGATTGAGCATCAACGACCGGAAGGAGAATTGCAACCATTAAGAATTCCAAAATGGAAGTGGTATGAGATAACTATAGATTTTGTGATGGCTTTACCAAAGATAGTAGCTAAGAATGAAATGATTTGGATCATTGTAGATCGGCTAATGAAATGATCACATTTTATTCTATTGAGAGTCGGGTATTCACTCAAAAAGTTAGCCCAGATTTATATTCGGGAGATAGTGAGATTACATGGTATACCAACGACCATCACTTTAGATAGAGATACCAGATTTGTTAGTCAATTCTGGAAAAGTTTTCATGAAGCTCTTGGGACAAAGTTACAGTCAATCAGAAAGAACGATTTAGATTCTTGAAGATATGCTTAGAGCTTGTGCTCTAGCTCTGGTTGAATTTACCTACAATAATAGCTATTAGACAGCGATTCAGATGGCTCCATATGAAGCATTATATGGGAGAAAATGTAGACCTCCTTTGCATTAGGATGAATTAGGCGAGAGAGTGTTAGTTGGTCCTGATTTGGTACAACAAGCAATTGATAAGATTCAAATGATCAAACAGAGATTAAAAGCCGCTCAAGACTGATATAAAAGTTATGCCGATTTGAGAAGAAGACCTTTAGAGTTTGAACTTGGAGACCATGTGTTTCTCAAGATATCCTCGACGAAAGGAGTTTTTAGATTTGGAGTAAGGAGCAAATTGAATCCAAGATATATTGGACCATATGAAATTTTGGAATGAATCAGGCCATTAGCTTATAGATTGGTGCTACCACCAAGTTTATCAGGTTTCACAATGTTTTTTATGTGTCTTAGCTTAGGAAATGCATATCTGATCCCGACATTATATTGGACACAAATCAACCGGAGATGCTACTAGATTTGACTATTGAGGAGAAACCGATTAGAATTTTGGACAAAATGGACAAAGAATTGAGAAATAAAGTGATACCGATGATAAAAGTCCAATGGAGTAACCAATTCGAGAGGGAAGCGATTTGGGAAGTGGAAAGCGTTATGGGACAGAAGTATCCTGAACTTTTTTATTAAGAAGGTAAGCTAAGTTTCGGGGACGAAACTTCTTGAAGGAGGGAATAATGAAATGATCTAAATTTAGTTTCTATTTAACTTCCATGTATAGGTTTTATTTGTCTTAATTATTGAACTATATGAGCATGTTGATTTATGAGAGTTATGTATGGTAATAGTAATATTGGAGTAGATGAGTTGGTAATAGTTTAAATGTGTCTAAGTTAGTATATCTTGAACATTACACATGTGTTATTTTGCATGTGTAATGAAATTAATGTCATTGATTTATATATATTAATGTGTGTATAGTATAATTAATATTTGTTTCTTTTATGCATTAATATGTTTGTGTTATGTTTAAATTTATAAAATCAACTTTTGAATTGTTTAAGAAATAGTTGACATAAATTTTACTCAATTAAGGCCAATTTTCATGCCTAAATTGCACCCAAATGAGCTCCAAATTAACCCAAATTCAACCCAAAGTCTATTATGCCTTAAAAGTCAAACTTAAGATAATAATAAGTCCAAAATTTGCTTAATTAAGCCCTCTTTTGGCAGCCCTCCCATTCCATACGAATTTTTCATCTTCTTTCTTTCTTTCCTTTTCTCTTTTACTTTCCTCCAAGTTACAAGCCCTAAACCAAAGATTAACACCAAGCTTATTGAATCGAAAATCTCTCCAAGCTAAGGCTTAATCATGTAAGTTAATACAAGTATAGCTTTTGTTTTATTTCCTTTCTTATAGTATCTATGTGAAAATTTTGGTAGAATGAGTTTAATGTCTTTTGAGTTGTTTGGTTCATGCATTGATAGAGGTTTGATTGTGTTTTGTTATTGTGTGAATTTGTTTATGTGATGTAGTAGTTATATGAAGTGTTGGGAAGGAATAATGTTGAATTGAGTAGTTGAAGTTGATGATGAGTGGAATGGGATTTGAAGTGATTTAATGTGTTGATTCAATGTTCTAAGTTGCTAGGATTGATTAGTGTAGATAGGAGATAGCATATGAAGTTAAAAATGAACTTGAAGAAGGATAAAAAGTGTTATAGCTTAGAAATTTGCAAGGTGCAAAACAGGAGAAATAAGCTCTTTTCGAATAGGTCTGTTTTGAACGTATGTCGGCATCTGGCACTTCAACGCCGCCGACGTAGAGGCGGTATTGGAAGTGAACAGAATCGATTTTTTTAAAGCCACTTTGAACGCCGTCGGCTTTTACAAGAAAACTTTGCCAGCCTTTATTTTTCAAAAGGTACACCGGCCATTAGGGCTTCAACGTCGTCGGCATATGGGCGGTGTTGGATTGGAACATAATGAAAATATTTAACGTCGGGCGAAACGCCGCCGGCGTATATTTCCTACGCTACTGGCGTTCATTCAAATTTTGCTTACGTAGGAAGGCCGCGTATCCCCTGAGTTTTTCAAATTCAAACTTCTTCAATCTTCAATCTTTACTTCATATATGATCTCCTAATGATGATATAAGCTAGATAAACATGTTTTATGCATGAATTAGATATTAAAACTATATGCAAAGCTTATTGAATCTCCTTTCATAATTAATCTAGGATTGTAATATATATATATATATATACAGATGTGAATTCTACATTCAATTATTGATTGTTTTGATATTCTTATTTCAGTTAAAGGTTCTTCGGTTAGTTCCTCTTCGAGTAAATATAGTGATATACTATCGGGTTTAGGTACGCAATAGCTTGTTTGTTGTTTGCTAGGACTAGGCATTCCTAATTGGATTTAATTCAATTCGGCTTAATGTTTTGATGAACTGGATGTCTATTACGTTGTTTAGTCTGGTCCCAGGAGCAGCAAACCTGTCATGATGCAATGACATGTTAGTTAGGCGCTTAACCTAAGTCATGATGCAATGACTTTACCATGATACAATGGTATGCTATGATGCAATAGCGATTCATTTTGGTTGAGTAGGTAGCTGATAAGGGGAATAGTATCCGAGTAACGTTTACTTAAATTTAGGGGGAAATACCATGGTTTAGTTCAAAGTTTATGGGAACTTGTGAACTAGGCTCATGTTGTGGATTGAGTTTAAGTAGAGCCGGGCAACGACTTTTGAATCCTAAATGAAGCTATTTTCTTTATGGAATAGCTATAGGAGATATGAGTATTCGGATTGCTTATATCAACCCCCTGAGCAGCTGCTATTACTTAGGATCCCTAAATTCCCAAAGCGTGATCCCGGGGTTTGAATACCTTCTTGTTGTTTTATAAAAGAAAACTTAATAAGATAATCACTTGTCCATTGATGCATTCCATTTGATTTAAGTTTGGCTTGATAGCTTGTTCTTGTATTTTGTTGTTGTGTACTGGGCCTTTGGCTCACTTTTGCTGCTTTGCAGGTAATGGAGATGAGTTATATGATGATTTGGGTTATGGGTTAGACTTTGAGAAATTCATGGATGAGTGGGACGAATAGGACTCGAACACCCTGGATTTTTAGAGAAGCTTTCGTTATAGCGAAAGTCTTTGTATAAAAGGTTTAGTAGATAAGCCTAAGATGTAAGACCTTAAGATCTCTTAGGGTTCCTTTTTACTAAGAAAACTTGTAATTTTTGTAGTGTCTTGTATTGACACTAAACTTTGCACATATGATGTATATTTGTATAGATTGCTTTTATTAGCAATCTTGTTTTGTTAAAAGTTGTTTATAAAGTTTTAGTAGATTTGATCAAAGAATTCTCATAAACTGTTTGTTTTAGGACAACCTTACATATAATATGAAAATGTTATATGTGATTGGGGACTCGGTACTCTAAATCTTGGGATTTAGTGGGTCGGGTCGTTACACTTAATATATAACTAGGTTAACTTTAAGGTTTCGGTTTGACTTTCCATTGCTGGGGTCGTTTTTGGCTTAAAATGAACACATCAATATAGTTTATTCAATCTTCCTAGTCATTTACATGAGTTATCTTAGTTTTGTTGTGGTTTATATATGGTTTTGGTTTTTCCTTTCTAGGATTTGAATTTCTACACTTAAAAAATCTTCAAGTTGTTGTATTTGTCACGCCCCAATGGGTACCCTAAACGTGACAGTCCGCCACACTCAATATTAAAGCTTAAGTATGACAACCTTAGTCATTTCCAAAAGCTTTTATATTAAGTGTAAGGCTTACTTTCACAATTTTAGAGGACCAAATGTGGAATAATGAAGTTTAAGGAGATATAAAAACATATTAAGAAAAGAGGATTCACAATAATTATTTGTTCATGGCAAAGACTTTACAAACCTAAGGACAATTTCCTAAATATCTAAGCTATTATATAAATATTTGCATGCTAATACTATGCTGTACTTTATCCAGATTTCTAATGTTCAAAAGGGATTACCTGCCCGCATGGTCCACGAAGCCTTAACCATAAGTACGGGAACTGCAAAAGATAGTTATCGGGGTATAAGCTAATAGGCTTAGTGAGAACTATTTCTATAAATAACTTCTTGTAACAAGATTCAAACAAGTTGGTTAATCACACATATGTAATGCATCAAACACGTGGGCAAACAATCATATAGCTTTCCCGAAACTATATGTTGAATGGATTTACGCCCTCCATTCGGGGTTTGGTGATACTCAAAACAAGTAGTTCCAATAATAGAAAATTTAAGCTTGCGAGCACTCATCGCCAAGCATTCATTAAAAACTTTTAATCTTGCGAGCACTCATCGCCAAGTATTCCGAATCTACTTGATTTGACCTTGCTTTCGGATCAACCTCCAAGCATATTCCATTAAGCCGCCAAGCAATCGCTTTCGGACCTTCCGCCAAGTGTTGCTTTCGACATGAGCTTACTATCCTTCTCACCCAAGGATAATAACCCAACCATGCAATGTGACTCACTTCGTGGTATGCATGAGTTCATTAATTTATAAAGTCATAACATAATTATTTTCAACTTTATGGCGATCAAGGAATTTCACACAAATCAATATTAAACTAAAACAATCACTTAGAACAATTCGGGCATCGATATTTTTAGAATTCTTTCAAGGAATTATTTTACATGCATATCGGTTTATCTTTTCCTAACTCTAGTGCAACTAATTTACAAGCACAACAAGTGTAGCATTTAATGAAAATAAACTCACGATGCCATTGTCGTCTTATCCCTCTAAGCGGATGAGTCGTTCACACACTCCTCTTAATCGTAATAGTTCTCGGGGTGAAGAAATCCTTCCTCGGGGTCACCTAACCAAAGAAAATACCCATAATGAGTTTTTCTTGAAGATTTTCTTGAATTTTGACAAAACAATGTCAAAGAACGTTAAAGTTCGTACAGAAGA
This sequence comes from Combretum micranthum, assembly GCA_024138025.1. Lineage (NCBI taxonomy): Eukaryota > Viridiplantae > Streptophyta > Magnoliopsida > Myrtales > Combretaceae > Combretum > Combretum micranthum. Next base: position 235,513 of record JAMXBD010001703.1, on the reverse strand, counting down.
ATGTTCCAACTTAAAATGGCCATAACTTGGTCATTTTAAACTCGGAATCGCGCATATAATATACCGATTTCTATCTACTCGAAAAGATCTACCCATTTCTAAAATTATTTCCCACAAAAAAAGCCATATAGGCTCCGAAAAGTCGCGACAAAATTCACCACGGATTTCCAAGTAAAAACAACTTTGGTTCAAGAAATCAAAATTTGTTTGATAAATACTTAGTTATCTATATAGTTGAAAAATTCTCTTTTTATAACTATATAACTCATATTTAAGTATGCTCAAGTGTCTTGTTGTCCCATTTATTTTTCTTAGGTAAAACAATGTCTGGTTGAAGCTTTTCGGAAATTGTTTTTGTAAATTTCTTTGAAATGAATACCTTGTTTTCTTTATTTTCTAAAAACGTTTTATGTTGGTTTTATTTATCTTTTTCTAAGTGACTTTTGGAAATAAATTTTTTTTTACTTTCTAAGTTATATTAATACCATATTTGAAGTTTTCTAGAAAATATGCTATTCTTCATTTTTCTTGAGTAAATTCCTTTGTTTACTTGTTTTGCAAAAATTCTCACTTGATATTTCTCATTCTCTTTCTCATGTCTCATATTTTTCAAAAATAATTACCCATGCATGAAATTTGTTTTCTTCATAAAAACAATGTGGAACAATTAAGGACTTTTTGTAGAAAACTAGTTTCTAAAATATTATTATTTCCTCTTGTAATTTTGAAAAGGAATAACTTTATTTTTGTTTTCAAATCATAGATTTCCTTTTCCTATTTGTAAAGGTCTTTTCTTGAAGAATTTTTCTTTGCCATTCATCTTATTTACCTTTTTATGAAAAGAACCATTTTTATCAACTAAATATTTTCTTTTGTGAAACAAGATGAAATAATAAAGATTTTAGTAAGTAGTTTATAAAATTGTAGTGAGTTCTTTTTGTAACATGAAAATGAATGAGTTTATTTTGTGTTACTTTATAGATTTTATACTTTACATAAACTCATTTCTAAGTGGCAAAATTCTTCTTTTTGTTTAAATAAAATTATGGACAACAATCTAAATGAACATGATTATAAGAATAATAATAACCAAAATAACATAAAGCATAATAATAAAGTCAAGTAGTATTGGAGTCTTAGCTTTTTCAAGGCTCCCGGGACTAAGAAATAGACTAGTCCCATAATGAAATAAAATGAAAGGAAGAAAAACTTGTTTTGACTTGATGAGGACAAGTCTAAGACTAGAGACTAGTCTTAAAAACAACTTGGAATAAATAAAATGTATTGAAGTAAATAAATTGCGTGAAAGGTAAATAAATTGCAAGATTATGAGCTTATATGCTCTAAATAGTATATATAGCTATATAGATATAATAGATAGTTATGAACATAAAAGAGACATAAATGAACATAAGAGAAACATAAATGAGTATAAGAAACATGAACATAAAGGAATTGTGATTATGAACATAAACAACGTATGAACCTATTGTTGCTTTCTTAACCTTCATGGTTTTAGAAAACACACATTAAGTTCATACTAAGTAGATGAACATGGAAACTTCTGGAAGAATTTTGACCTAAAGAAGATGAGCTTAAAGAGGACTTCTTGAAGAACTTATTGGAGAGAAATTCTTAAGAGATTTTGATAGAGTAATTTTAGTGTAGAAGTGGTGTGAAAGAAGTGAAAGAGGAGGGGGGTATTTATAGGATTTTGAGGAGTGATTTTTGTGTGATTAAAATAAAGTAAAATTAAAACAAATTAAGGGCATTAGAGGGGGGCGCCGGCCATGCATGGGGAAGGGGATTGTTTTATTTTTTTGACTTTTTAGAAAGATAAAAGATGTAATATGTAAGGTAGATGTATATATAAAGTTATGGAAAGGTAAAAAGTTAAGATTATAGGTTATGTAGAGTGTAAGAATAGGTGTAAGAAAAAGTAGAGATAAAAGAATAGTGTAAAATAGTAATGACTAGTGTAATGTAAAGTAGATATGACAATTAAAGTACGTAGTAAGAAAATACCGTAAATAGCTATATCTGTTATTTTTACTTACTGAAAAATTACGAAACTGATATTTTTGGAAAACTTATATTTTTACGAGTCTAACGGTATATTCGGAATATTTTAACTATTCTGGGCCTCCGGACACGTTTTTCGATAACTGTGTCCGATCGGGTTCGAAGGACACCCGAATTTCGCGAAACTGAAACTTTTATAAAACCTATGGTTATTACGAACTATTTGAGTTAATAATCCCAACTTCGTTTTTCAGGGCCAAAGAAAACGGCAATGCCGGATTTAGTTGGATACGGTAAACTAGGGTTTTGTTGACCTTTAGGTTTTCGTTTGACTTCCGATTAGGGTTTGTGCTAAACCGATTCCGAAATTTTTAGGGGTTTACAGTATTCATATCCTAAATAAATACGTATCATTAATACAACATTTGTTCAACTATATAACTTAAAACCATCATTTAATCCTCTTCTCTGTTTCTTTAGCTCACTCATAATTTGCAAAATTATCAATATGTATAATTTTTTTGATTTGTTCATAATATTTTTCTTGTAATGTAAAGCTCCTAATCATGCTTTTAAAGTTTGTTTTATCAAGTTTTATATTTATATAAGATCCTAGGAGCATTAGATATGAATTTAAACTAGTTTAAATAAAATTTGAGTCTTGTTTTTGGCTACTTTATTCATAGATCTGAATTTGCTATTCCTAAGTTTATAACATCTCTAAGTTAATATCTTCTTAGCCATCAACATTCAAGCATTCCTAATACATCAAGAACTCATCTACTTGCATTCATCATTGGAATAATTATATTTCCTAATCATATAACTTCCCTCCAATGCTAGACATTTCAACTTCATGTCTACACATATATGTAACAAAAATGTGTTGATAGTTTAGGAGTTACCTTGGCTTGAAGTAGAAAAGGATTCCTAACTCCCTTCCTTAGTAATAAATCAAATCTTGTTGAGCTGAGCTTAAGTTCTAACTTGGATCTATAGTAAACCAAGGCTATTTTTGGTTTTTGATGTTGTTTGAAAGAGGAAATTGATTTTTTTGGATGTGGTTGATGCTAGGATAGGTGTAAATCCCCAAAATTTTTGGATTCGAATTATAGTTTAAAACCTAATCGGAAGTCAACCGGATTTCCAGAGTCAACCAAACCCTAGTTTACCGTAACCGCTTAAGTCCGGCATTGCCATTTTCTGAGGCCCTAGAAAACGAAGTTGGAAAAATTAGCTATAATAGTTTGTAATAGCTATAAGTTTTATAAAAATATCAGTTTTTCAAAATTCAAGTGTCATTTGAACCTGATCGGACACGACTCTTGAAAAACGTGTCCGAGAGCTCGGAATAGGAAAAATATTCCGAATATACCGTTAGACTCGTAAAAATATAAGATTTCCAAAAATATCGATTTCGTAATTTTTCAATAGCTAAAAATATCAGATATCGCTTTTATACGCGTATGTTCTTACTACCAGCATTAAATTGTCATGTCTACTTTTACATTACACTATTTTCTACTATTCTACACTATTCCCCTATCTCTACTTTTTTTTACAACCTATTCTTACAAACCATACACCTATTTCTTACACATTTTCATTTCCAATACAACTTCACATCTTTCATTTCTTACTTTTAATTAACAAAATAACAAAAAAAATAAATTTCCCCCTCTTCTATGCATGAAAATTGCACCGTCCCCCCTCACACATCCCCTCAATTTGTTTTGTTTTCATTTATTTAATTAACACAAATTATCTCCCACATTTTCCTATAAATACCCCCTCATACCTTCACTTCTTTCACACCACTTCTTCTCTAAAGTTACTATACCAAAATCTCTCTCAAATTCTCTGAAAAATCCTCTCCAAGAAGTCTTACAAGAAAGCTCTCTTTAGTTTCTTCTTTAGGTAAACTTTCTTCAAGAAAATCCTCCAAGCTTTCTTTATGTTCATCTACTTAGTATGAACTTAATGTGTGTTTTCTAGAACCATGAACGTTAAGAAAGCAACAATAGGTTCATACTTTGTTTTTGTTCATAATCACAAATTCCTTTATGTTCCTTTATGTTTCCTTTATGTTTATTACTATATCTATATAGCTATATATACTATTTAGAGCATATAAGCTCATCGTCTTGCAATTTATTTATCTTTCATGCAATTTATTTACTTCATTGCAATTTATTTATTTCAAAATTGTTTTTAAGACTAGTCATTCTAGTCTTAGACTTGTCCTCATCAAGTCAAAACAATTCCTTTTCTTTTCTTTTCGGGACTAGTCTTTTCTTAGTCCCGGGGTACTTTGATGAAGCTAAGGTCCCAATACTTGATTTACTTTCTTATTTGCTTAATCTTTCAAGTTATTATGTTCCTTTATATTTCTATAATTTATGATTCATATTTATGCATGAACATAATGTTTTTGTCTCAATAAAAATAAATGGGGAAGTGTTATCATACACTAAAGGTTCTTATTAAATAAAAATAGAAAATAGATTTTCTAAAAACTCATGAACATGCTTGGAAATGGTTTTTCTTACATAGACAAAAGGTTTTATGAAAACTTATCTTTCATCAAGAAATAGAAATTCTTTTGGAATCATTACAAGAAACAAAAATGTCATTTTATTACTTTTTGAATCCAAGTTAAGAAAATAAAACTACACTTGAGGAAATTAAAGTAATTACAAGAGATTAAATTTAGAAAAAAGAATATTCATCTCCAATAACTCAAGATCTTTCAAAAATAAAATGAATATTTCAATAGAATCTCAAGTTCCAAGTCTTTTAAAACCTTACTTTTTATAAGTTGAGACAACTTCATTTACTTCATCCATTTGTTATGAATCATTACATATATGTATACATCTTTCAAAAGTTTACAAAATACTTGAAATATTTATCTTTTCATTTGAGCTTTGCTTACAAGAAGGAAAACAAGTTTTTGCAAATTCGTGGCAAATCTGATCGCTGTCTTTTTGGAACCAAAACGGCTCAGTTTTATGAAATAAGCTTAGAAATGCGTAGATTTTTTCGAGTAGGTAGAAAACGGTATATTATACCCAAATTTCGAGTTGAAATGAGCAAGTTTGACCATTTTAAGTTGGAATTTCCTCTTATATACGATTTTAAACGCGATTTTAAGAAAATTAGAATCTTCAAGAAGAGAAATTTCATGAAATACTCATTTTGGGTATTCTTCTTGATTAGATAATCTCAAGGAGGATTGTTCGTATCCCGAAGATTACTTCGATTAAGTGGAAATCCCGAACAACTCATCCATCTCAAGAAAGGTGTCATCATGGCTGAGTGAGTTTATTCCTCGTTATTTTTCATACTCTTGATTGTGCTTGTAGAAATTAGTTGCATTAGAATTTAGGCAAAAATCAAATGAAAGTTGTATGATAATATGTTGAAAGAATGTTAAGTATATCGAAGCTTGATTTGTTTGTAATAAAGTTGTTGTACATTACTATCTTGAAGTGTTTGAAATTGGTTGCTCACTTGAAAGAAGATAAATATAACTACTAGACTCTAACTAAGAAATTATGCATGCACTTCATATGTTAAGTCACATTGCATTCACTACTATACAATTGGTGGGACAAGTGTATAATAGTGGTGGTAGACATAACCGGATATCATGTAAGTGGCGAGTAGGAGCCAGTAAGAACTACTTAAATTGATGGCTAGTAGAAGCCTATAATAACTACAAGTTTTGATGGCGTATAGGAGCCGGTAAGATCTATAAAAGTGTTTTAAAAAAGTTGTGGTTGTAATTGGCCTGAATACCCAACCCCGAATGAATGGCGTAATTCATTCAACATATGATTCTCGGAAAGTCATATGTCTTGTATGTTCACGTGGTTGTTGCATTCGATATGTTTGAATAATAAACTTGGTTGATAATTTACTTTGAGTATGAATTTTAGGATTTACTCACTAAGCCCATAAGCTTACACCCCTATAGATATTTGTATTCTCAGGAACACCTATTTTTATGCCCGAGGCCTCCCCGTAGCCGTGTAAATTTTATATATTGAAGCTTTTGGAGGAAATTTGCTTAAAGACTTAGATTAGAATTCCTTTGAAATCTTTAATGTAGTATTTGGATGTTGTAAAGATTATCATGATCCTTGGGATTAGTGGGGGTATGCCCCTAAGAAATCATGTAATAGACCTTTGGATATTAATGATATAATATGTTTTATTTCTGGATTCTTGTATGTTCATTTTTACTTGCCTAAACTATGCTTCTCAAAAGCGTCTCCTATTACCGTGCTAGACGCCTTACATGTACTACTAAGGCTTTCGTATGACTAAGGTAGTCATTCTTGAGCCTTGATATTATATGTGGCGGGCTGCTACATTTAAGGTACTCTTCGGGGCGTGACAATAGGATATAGGAAATAAGACATGGGTTATATCTTGTTTTAGAGTTCCTTCAATATTGTCTAAATGAAGGAATTGCTGAAGGAAAGTGGCTGTTCGTTTTTCCTTTTGTAGCTAAGATTTCAACTTGTTTTTGTAGAGATTTTGAGCTAATTTTGTGTCAAACTTAAGGCTTTATATATGCATTAAGGTTAAGCTAAAGAGGAGGCTAAAGAGAGTGTTTTTGGTTTAGGAATAACTGAAATTTGCAGCTGGAATTTTGGATACGAATTTGGCAAATTTGGATGATGAATTTTGACTTGTGTTTTGACAGATTTTTATAGTTGTTTAAAGGATATTTATGGGGTTTGTTTGCTAGTCAATTAAGGCTATTAAATAGTGGTTTATTTGATGTATTTGTAGTACAAATTGGCTAAGAAAAATCAGAGAAAATGAAGGGTTATATATATCATGTTTCAACTGTTATTCTCGGGTAGGATTTATGGTGCGAATTTGAGAATGATTTTTGGACAAGTTTGTATGAAATTTGTGGCTGATTTGAAAGGGCATTAATTGGATTTGTTTGCTAGTTAATTAAGGCCATTTATGGGTGTAATTTAAAGGCTCAAGTTGCAAGAAAATCGGATCAAAATCGGCTCAAATCTAAGGTTGAAAGTTGGAATTTCTACTACAGTTTTCTTGGTTGAATTCCTCCTGTTGCAGCTGTTGTTTGATGACTTTTCTAAGCCAATTGGAGTTGTTTTGGTTGCATATTTGAGTTGAAATTCTTAGCATCAAATATTGATCACATGTGGAGTGTTGTGGTTGGTTTGTAGGTCATTTTCAAGTTGAATAGTAGAGCTTAAATTTGATCAAAGTTGTATGAAAAATGGAGTGCTGCAACCGAGAATTCCAAGCTCTGCTCCACGGTAAATCAAGCTCCAATTGTAGCTGTTTTTTAACTTGTTTTGAACTGAAATTGAATTGCATTTAATAAGGATTACATGTGGGTTATGAGATTAGTTGGAGTATCATTATCAAGTTGAAATTTGATGTTCAAATTGGGCAATTCCTGGACATGAATGCTGCAGCCGGAAATCCATTTGCAGTCAATTCTTTTCAACGTGAAAACTCCTGCATTCGAGAAATTCCCTTGCTGCATCGTCCCTTGCTGTAAATGGTTGCTCTGTTTTCTATCCGAACATTGCCCTGAGCATGAAGATTGGTGGGCTTCAGCTAGGAAATCCAAATTACTGTTGTCGAACGTGTTCCAGGTGTTGCAACGTAAGAGATGTTGTGCGTGGGAATTCTGTTCCGTGGTGTCCCCTCCTCCAATGTGAAATTTGCAACATGAGGCTCCGTAGACTCTAGCTAGATTTTGCTGTCCTCTGTTCCACATGAGTTGACTGCAGCGAGTTCTAGCATGAAGACTGTCCAAAATTATGTCCGTGTCCTTTGTTGTTCCAACGTGAGGAAAATTTTGCAATCCGAGATATCTAACTTGTGCCGTGATGTTGTTTTGTATCGTTTGTTTCCATTTCATTCATTCATTTTCATTTTTTTTATTTGATTAATATTTAACTAAAAATTCTAACAAATATTAATTTATAAACGTATATTTGTAACCGTTTCGTATGGGTTTTATCTAGATAAAATTATCTAAGTTACTATAAAAAAAAACTCTAAATTATTTATATATTCAAATTTTTAGTTTAAAGTTTACCCGATTAATTATTTTTAGTATTTTAACTTGCGTGATTAAATTTTTCAAGTTCAATAGACTAGATCAGGAACCAAGTCTTATTAAGTTTAGAATTCCTTTACAAGTATAACAACGGTTTGGAATTTTCATTTTAGATCTAGATTAATATTTATTGATTGGTATTTGTATTTATTATGTAATTATAATCCTAGTAATTCCTCTTTGGATTTTTGTTTTGTACCAATAAGTACTGTTAATAGATTATATTTTATCGGGTTGGAAAATTTAGGGCTACTTCCAATTATATGTTGGATTATTAGTTCAAGATACGAAATCTCGTTTTTGGTATCTATTAAGGTCAAGGAAATTTTTATTCGGGTTTTTCAAACTATGAATGAGTTTATTATATCTCATAGGTCTTTTTTAAGATTTTGTTGAATCATATATTTGGTATTAGTTTCACATTTACTAATTTGTTTATTTTCTAGTTATGAAAATTATTAAAGGTTACGTTGACAATTCAGGATTTTAATTTCTAAAATCTCTAAATCTTTTAATTAGAGTATTAGTGTAATTTAAATATTTATTTAAGATCTAGATTCTCAAATATTGATTTATTTGTGATCTTATCGTATCTTTTGTAATTCTAGTAATTTATCTTTAGTCTATATTTTTATAACTTGTTGGTTCTAACAGTCTTTTATTGTAATTTGAAATTATGATTTCTTGTTGGTCTATTGATCATTTTTCCAAATATCAGGTTTTACTGTATAGAAGTTATTTATACTAATTTGTTAATAACAATATATTTTTATCTAGTGCTACTTAATATTGTTAACGGATTAAAAATAGTTTGAATATTATTATGTCATTATTTAACAAACGTAGGATTTATTTTCTAAGTATTGAGCTTAAGGAAAAAGAACTCAGGAATTTATATTAACAATTAGTTTATCATTGTTTTTATAAATTATTTGAGATCACATAAGTTACAGTTGGAATTTCAAAAAATTTTTATTGGTAGAGATTCTAATCTTTCTAACTATAATCAAATTCATTAATACTTTGACATTTTTAATTCAAGAAAAATTTGGAGTGATTTTTACTATTTATTCCAAATATTCTATATATTTCTATATTACATTTTTAGTTTTTGTTAAAATTAGGTTGCATAAAATTAAAGGGAATACAATTAATGTCTTGAGTATATACTTACACACTTTAAGTCTACCTTCTGCCTTAGTTTCTAAAGTATCATATGATCTATCTTCCTTTTGTTCAAAGTATAGAAATTGTACCATGTGCACAATGACTTGTGCATTACTTGCTAGGATAGGTGTCTTAAATAGATTAATACTTAAAGATGGCCTTAATAATTATTTATTGCTTGTGCATTGTAGTTTTGAGACTTGGTCCGAGGGGCGACAACCTTACTAGGAGGTATCAGCACGGTGGTTAAGCACTTAGCCATCATGGGTGGCTCAACAAATAGCTAATGGGAGAAATGGTAGTGGGATAACGTCTACCTAGATCTGTGAGTAGTAAAATAGTGTGGCTCATGTCTATGGAACCGATTAAGTTGCACTACATTATGGACTGGGATAAGTAAAGATGTGTAACAGCTGTGATCCCTAAATAATGTTATTTCTTATAGAGGTAGAAGATATGGGTATTCAAGCTGCCTATATTGTCACGCTTCAAAGGGTACCCTAAATGTGGCAGTCTTCCACTTACGGTATTAAAACTTAAGAATGACTTCCCAAAGTCATACGAAAGTTTCCAACACCATACACAACAATAGGAGACACTGGTGGGATGCATAGTTTGAGATAGTAAATATAGTATACAAGAATCTAAATAATCATCCAATTTATCATTAAGCAAATATAATCCTTACATAATCTTAGGGGTTTTCCCTTGTAATTCTCCAAACAATCACAATAACTACTTAATCTTTCTCACAACCAAATAATACTAACAACATAAGATATTGAAGGATAATTGACCTAAGATCTTCAAAAGATTTCCAGAAGCTTTTCTAAAACATCATCCCTCCTGAGCATATGAAGTCTTCGGGCATAAAAGATATAGTCCTGTTACAACAAAGGTCTATCGGAGTATAAGCATAACTAGCTTAGTGAGAATATTCCTGAATCAACATACTTGTATAAATAGTTTCAAACAAGTTATTAAACAAGCATATGAATGCATCAAGCAAGTGATCAAGCAATACATGATCTACCAAAAATCATATGTTTGAATGGATTTACCCCTCCATTCAGGGTTAGGTGTTCTAGGCTCTTTAAAACCCATCTTAATATCCAACTCATGTAGTTAATTTCAGGCGCCTACTTGCCCATCTTAAAATAGTTCTTTTAGACTCCTAATCGCCCATCTTGCAGATTTCTGGCTACTGTACACCTGGCTACTATACTCTTGTCCCATCGAGAATAGCAGCTCATGCAATGAGACTAACTACGTGATATGCTTGAATCAATTAATATAATTCATAGTATACGTTTAGAGTAATTTTAAAGGTGATCACAAAATGTGCATACACTCCAACAGAATAATAGTAAAACATAAGTTAATTAACAACGATTCATGCCTTGGTATGCTTAACATTCTTTCAACCAATATTATCATACATAATTCATTTTCATCTTTTCCTACTTCTAGTGCCTCTAGCTACAAGCACAACCAAGTACGAAAAAGGTAGGAAATAAACTCACTTGGCCATAAGGATCTATCTTTCTTACGGATGAGTCGATCGATAAATCCACTAATCAAAATAATCCGTCGGGTATGAATACTCCTCCTTGGGATCACCTAATTAAGAAGAATACCCATAATGAGTATTTCTTATTGATTCTATGGTACTTATCAAAAACTATGTTATAAGATCGTTAAAATTCGTATAGAAGGTAATTCCAACTTAAAATGGCCATAACTTAGTCATTTTAACTCGAAATTGCGCAAATAATATACCGTTTTCTACCTACTCGAAAAGATATATCCATTTCTAAGGATATTTTTATCATAAAAAGCCATTTAGGTTGGAAAATACTACTGTACAGAATAGTTACGAATTTATAGTTCACAAAATATGATTTTTCCAAACTTTACTTTACTCAAAAATCCTTAAGCAAAATATATGGATATATATATATAGTTGAAAAATCCTTTGAACATATATTTATACTCACATTATATGCATGATATTTGTAATGTTGTCTCAATATTGATATTTCATAAAAAATTTGCCTTTGATGGTTTTAAAAAAAAAAAATAAAACTTTTGAGAATTTCTCCTTTTTGATTTGTTTAGAAAAGTATATTTGAGTGGTTATGAGTAAATATTTTCCTATTATAATTTTATTTCCTCACTTTTCAAAATTAAATTCATTCTCAAAAATTTGGTTCTTTAAGTTATCTATTAGCTTTATTTCTAGTGATTGAAAAATAAGTTTTTCAAAATATCCTTTAAGTTTTTGATGTGGTCAAATATTTGAAGTTGTGTTAAATATATGTTTTCCTTTTATTTTTATATCATTTCTCTTCTTTAGAAAATGGATATACTTTAAAACTTTACTTTCTTGGCAAATTTTATTTTTTCTAAATTGGTTTTCAAAATAGTGAGTTGACTTTATCTTGGTTTGTGTCACGCCCCGAAGGGTACCCTAACGTGGCAGTCCGCCACAATATAATCAAGGCTTAAGAATGGCTACCTTAGTCATGCGAAAGCCTTAGTATTACATGTAAGGCGTCTAACACGGTAATAGGAGACGCTTTTGGGAAGCATAGTTTAAGCAAGTAAAGTTAAACATACAAGAATTCAGAAATAAAGTATATCATATCATAATTACCAAAGGTCTGTTACATAATCTCTTAGGGGCATACCCCCGATAAATCCAAGGATCGAGATAAGCTTCATAACATCCAAAATTAAAGATTTCAAAGGAATTCTAATCTAAGTCTTCGAGTAGATTTCCTCCAAAAGCTTCAACATAAAACGTATACGGATACTGGAAGACCCCGGGCACAAAATTAGGTGTTGCTGAGAATACAAATATCTATAGGGGTGTAAGCTTATAGGCTTAGTGAGTAGATCCCAAAATTCATACTCGAAGTAAATTATCAATCCAATTTTATTATTCAAACATATGAAATGCAACAACCACGTGAGCATACAAGGCATATGACTTTCCAGGAATCATATGTTGAATGAATTTACGCCCTTTATCCGGGGTTGGGGATTCAGGCCAATTACGGCCACAGCTTTTAAAAACACTTTTATAGATCTTACCGGCTCCTATACGCCATCAAAAATTTGTAGTTATTACAGGCTCCTACTAGCCATAAAAAACTTGTAGTTATTACATGCTCCTACTAGCCATCAATTTAAGTAGTTCTTACCGGCTCCTACTCGCCACTTACATGATATACCGGTTATGTCTACCACCACTATTATACACTTGTCCTACCAATTGTATAGTAGTGAATGCAATGTGACTCAACATATGAAGTGCATGAGTAATTTCTTTAATTAAAGTCTAGTAATTCCATTTAGCTTCTTTCAAGTGATCAACCAATTTCAAACAATTCAAGATATTAATGCACATACAACTTTATTACAAACAAATTGAGTTTCGATATACTTAGTATCCCTTCAACATATTTTCATACACTTCATTTTGATTTTTTTGACTTAGATTCTAGTGCAACTAACTTTACAAGCACAATCAAGAGTATGAGAAAATTAACGAGAAGTAACTCACTCGACATGATGACACCGTCTTGAATTGGATGGGTCGTTCGGAAATTCCACTTAATCGTAGTAATCCCGGGATACGGACAATCCTCCTCGTGATTATCTAATCAAGAAGAATACCCAAAATGAGTATTTCATGAAATTCTATCTTTTGAAGATTCTAATCTTTTCTTAAAAATCGTAGTAAAATCGTATAAAGGGAAATTCCAACTTAAAATGGTCATAACTTGCTCATTTTAACTCGGAATTTCGCGTATAATATACCGTTTTCTACCTACTCGAACGATCTACGCATTTCTAAGCTTATTTCCATAAAACTAAGTCGTTTGGGTTCCGAAAAGGTAGCGATCAGATTTGCCACGAATTTGTATACACTTGTTTTCCTTCTTGTAAACAAAGCTCATTTTGAAAAGATAAATTTCAATTATTTTGTAAATTTTTGAAAAGTATATATATTAGTAATGACTCATAACAAATGTATGAAGTAAATGAAGTTGTCTCAACTTAAAAGTAAGTTTTTAAAAGTCTTTGAATTTGAGATTCTATTTTACTTTTGAAAGATCTTTTGGTCATTAAGATAAAGATTTTATTTCTAAATGAAATCTCTTGTAATTACTTTAATTTCTTAAAGTGTGGTTTTATTTCTAAACTTGGATTTCAAAAGTAGCAAAATGACATTTTAATGTTTCAAAAGAATTTCTACTTCTTGATAAAAGATAAGTTTTTATAAAACCTTTTGTAAGAAAAATCATTCCCATATTTGTTCATGGGTTTTTAAGAAATCCATTTTTTCCATATTTATTTCTTTTAGAAGAATCTTTAATTTCAAGAAAACACTTTCTCATTGATTTTTGTTGAGACAAAAACATTATGTTCATGCATGAATATGAATCATAAGCTATAGAAATGTAAAAATAATAATAACTTGAAAGCTTTAAGTAAATAATCAAGTATTGGGACCTTAGCTTCATCAAGGTACCCCGGGACTAAGAAAAGACTAGTCCCGAAAAGAAAAGAAAAAGAAATTATTTTGACTTGATGAGGACAAGTCTAAGACTAGAATGACTAGTCTTAAAATCAACTTGAAATTAAATAACTTGAATGAAGTAAATAAATTGCATGAAAGATAAATAAATTGTAAGACAATGAGCTTATATGCTATAAATAATAAATATAGTTATATAGATATATTAGATAGTAGTAACATAAAGGAAATATAAAGAACATAAAGGAAATATAAGGAACATAAAGAGATTGATATTATGAACAAAAACAAAGTATGAATCTAATGTTGCTTTCTTAACCTTCATGGTTTTAGAAAACATACACTAAGCTCATACTAAGTAGATGAACATGAAGAATTCTTGAGAATTTCTTACCTAAAGGGAACTAAACTTAAGAAGACTTCTTGAGAGAACTCTTGAAAGAATTTGAGAGAGATTTTGAGAGAGTAACTTTAGTATAGAAGTAGTGTGAAAGAAGTGAATGTATGAGGGGGTATTTATAGGAAAATGTGGGAGATAATTTGTGTTAATTAAATAATTGAAAAATAAAACAATTTGAGCATAGAGGGAGAGGGGCCGGCGCTATTTTGGGGGTATGGGGAAGAGAAAAATTAATTTTTTTTTGTCTTTTGATTAATTAAAGTAAGAAATGAAAGATGTGAAATTGTATTGGAAATGAAAATGTGTAAAAAATAGGTGTATGGCTTGTAAAATAGGTTGTAAGAAAAAGTAGAGATAGATGAATAGTGTAGAATAGTAGAAAATAGTGTAATGTAAAAGTAGACATGGCAATTTAATACTGATAGTAAGAAAATACACGTATAAAAGCGATATCTGATATTTTTAGTTATCGAAAAATTACAAAATTGATATTTTTGGAAATCTATATTTTTACGAGTCTAACGGTATATTCGGAATATTTTTCCTATTCCGGGCTTCCGGACACATTTTTCAAGAACTGTGTCCGTTCGGGTTCGAAGTGTCACGCCCCGAAGGGTACCCTAACGTGGCAGTCCGCCGTACACAATATTAAAGCCTAAGAATGACCACCTCAGTCACGCGAAGGCTTCCATACTATGTACAAGGCGTCTAACACATAAAGGAGACAAATCGGAATGATACATTTTATGTTGATACAGTTGAGTAACAATGTAAAGGAAATACAATCCACTATACTCCAAATACAAAACACTATACTTCAAAATATAAATCATCAAGCTTCAATTACATTTATCCCAAGACTTCACTACATAAAACTATTACAAGGCCAATGGTAAAGCTTAGCCAAAAACTTCAGGCATTCTTATATCTTGCCGGAATCCCGAAGTCATTCTCGACTTCAACCATCTCGGTCCCCACTTAGCATTTCTTGGTATAACCTGCTCATTTAAACAACTATTGGGGTATAAGCTACACTAGCTTAGTGAGTGTAATCTCCCACAAAAACATTTATGTCAACAACAATTCAAGCAAGTTATAATCAAGCAAGTGTATGCATCAAACACATGAGTTCAACATACATATGACCAACCGGAAATCATATGTGGATGGAATTGTGCCCTCCATCCGGGTTAGCAGATTAACGAATCCTGCGGTACAACAATATCCCGTTTATGGCTCACGGCTAACCTACGATTATTCGATGTCGTTTATGGTTCACGACTAACCTACGATAATTTGATGTCGTTTATGGTTCACGACTAACCTACAAATGCTCATGCTCCATCCCTTGTGATATGCACATGTCAATTTATCATTAACTCAAGTAGTTGATTAAGCCAATTCACTTAGGCGATCATCAATTTATCAGACAATCCATCATAGCTAACTATACAATCAAAGTTTATCACCGGTTTCGATATTCTTAATTTGTTTTCTCACATCATCATCAATCATATAATTTCCATTAATCCCCATCATTCATATTCCATTCAATTGACCTACATTCTAGTGCACTACTTTACAAGCACATACAATAAATGAATTGGAAGAAAAACTCACACGACCATTGGATCACCGGTCTTCTAGTAATAATAATCCGGTGGTAGAGAATCGTCGAACTCGGGATAACCTAAAAAGGAAGAAATACTCTAATTAGTATTTCAACTCAAACTAATCCAACGACTTCATACGAATTTATCAAATTCGTAATTCGCGTCCTAAGCGGGAATTCCAACTTAAAACAGCCATAACTTGGTCATTTTAACTCGGAATCTCGTAAATTTTATATCGATTTCTATCTACTTCGGAAGATCTTTCTAAATACGAAGTTTAAATCAAGTTTTGAAAATATCTAAGCCTCGGAATTGACGGATCAGATCTGTACAGCGGGTTTATCAATTCAAAAAAAAATGCGGTTTTCATGAATGCATTTGAGATTCCTAAGTATAAAATGATACTCAATGCAAGGGTAATGATTTTCCCTATCATGAATGTCATGATGTGAACTTTAATTAGTCTATGTTCTTACAACTTTTGGATTTAAAGAATTTTACAAATAAACTTTTCTTAGAAACCATCTCATTCTAATGTTTAGTAAGTGAGTTTACTACATTTGACCACCTCTACATCTTACATGGATTTCCTTTAGAAAAACTCTATTTTATTTAAAGAAATTTTGATCCTTATATTAGTTATATCCTAAGGCCTTTATTTCTCTAATAAAATCTACATTTATGAACTTTTAAGTGGGTCTTTTACTATAGGGTTTCCAAAAATCCGAATTTACAAAAGTTCATTTCAAGTTGATTCCTTTAGGAAAAATATATTTTATACTTGAAACTTTAAGTATCCATTATACCTATATCCTAAGGACTTCATTTATTTAAGAAATATCATTTTTGAAGTTGGAAAAATAGTGTTTTCTAACCCTACATCCATTATTACGAATTTGGTTTTCGTAACTTTTAACTCAAAACTCCTATGGACTTCATTTCTTGTTTTCAACATTTTCTTTAGCAAAAATCTCATTTAGACTCATGAAAAATACTATCAAACATTACTATTACCCATAGGCTTCATTTCTCTTGTAAAATACATGTTTAGAAGTTGATAAAAGTGTTTTTGACCTAGGTTTACAAAGTCATCCGAATTTACACAAGTTCCTATTTTGAAAAGTGTTTTCCTTTTGACTTTATTAACTTATCTAACCATAGATCTACACATTAGGAAGGTTATTTACTAAAGACAAAAGCATTAAAGACTATTAATGCACATAAAACACAAAATAATGATGAGATCTTAAATGCCTATATGAACATGAGTAGTATAAAACAATAGATCTATTATTTCATATGCTCAAATGTGTTTTGAAAACATAAAAACTATATTTTATAAAAGATCTTTTGTTTAAAAAAATACTTTTTGATGGAGAAACATAAAGCTTTTGGCATGAAAGCTCCTTTAAATGTTTAGATCTACTTGTAATGGTTCGGTATTCTTGTTTTGACATTTCCTTATCCCTAGCAAAAGCTCATGGGGTTATTTAGTTGGAAATGTCCAAGAATCACTTAGCCATAACAAGATCTATGAGTGGATGGAGTAGAAGTTCACTTACTTGAAGTGGATAGAAGATGTAAAGAGGAAATGGAAGTTGTGTGTATGTGTGTGGGAGGGCATAGAACTTTCGGCCAAGAGAAAAAAGAGAGTAATTTTGAGAGCTTTCTTATGTGAAGTTGAGAAATGGAAGAATGAAGAGAGAGAGAGAAAAAGTAGTATATATATGGAATGGGATTAGGTTAAATGGAGTTAGATTAGATGAGAAAAAAAAATTGAAAAAAAGACATGGGGAGGGGGACTATTCACGTCGGCACTATTCATGGAGAAGGGAAGAAGTTTGAAAAACTTTTACTTTGATTGATTTATTAACATGTCATAACTTGTAATGAAGTTTAAGGGACAAAAAGCATGGAGAAAAGAATTGATTTGATTGATGGTAATGGTTGAAATTGTAGAGTGTGCTAATAGGTAGTATAGGTGGTATAGGTGGTACTTTTTGAATAGTAGTGAATAGTTGACAAGATAATTTAATTTCCGGTAGTAAGGAAATACGAATAAAAAGGCTATAACTATATTTTTCGTAAGCCGGAAAATTATGAAAAATATATTTTTGAAATCCTTATTTTATTTCGATTCAAATGAGTATTCATAAAGAAATTTTTTGAAATTCTAGTTCCGAGGCACGCTTTTCTATAATGGGTCTCGGGATGACCCGGAGTTGGAATTTTCTCAAAATCTGATCTTTTCTTGGTTTGAAATATAATCAAGAACTATATCCAAAATTAATTTTCTTATAAAAGTTTCTTATTTGGAAACCGAGGAAAAGCCGGAATTAGGGTATCTCGGTCTCTCTCACAAAGTTTGAACTAAACCGGTTTAGGGTTAAATTTTCTGATTTTCGAAGTTTACTTGATTACTAGGAACCCAGGGTATAAAAATAATAATAATATAAAATAATAACAATAAAATTGTGTAATGAAATAAAATGAATAGTGCAAAAGAATAATCAATTACCGTAGAAATGAAAATACGATAAAAAGGTTATAACTGTAACTTTTTATAACCCGAAAAATTATATAACTGATATATTTAGAAATCTCGTGGAATTACGAGTCTAACGGTACTAATGGTATATTTTTTATATCTCGAGTCCCGAGACACGCTTTTCAAAGTCTGTATCCGAACGGGTTCGAGATAGGTCAAAAATTTACAATCCGATATTTGTGAACAAATTATATTA
This sequence comes from Combretum micranthum, assembly GCA_024138025.1. NCBI lineage: Eukaryota > Viridiplantae > Streptophyta > Magnoliopsida > Myrtales > Combretaceae > Combretum > Combretum micranthum. The sequence goes on along the minus strand of JAMXBD010001703.1, from coordinate 216,897 downwards.
CTACGAGCTATTCTACTTATTTAAACTATCTTTCGGCCTCTAGAGTTAGGGGCGCTAGATTGCCGGACTTACACTATTGCATTCCGGTTAGGGATTCCGGATCATTTTCCGATTTAGACCTTTGCCAATTTGGAAACTGAGATTTTCTGTTTATACAACGTATTTAGTTTGAGAAATTTATTTTAAATTTTATTTTTATAAGCATTCAATATCTCTTATTGCTTTCGAAAATCTTGAATTGAATTATTATATCCGGAGTTATATCGGTAATGGTTACCAGATATGATTTCTTGAGTTTGGGTCAAATATCGCTTTTTGGAATGATTTTGGAGAAATCTTGATTTTTATAATTTGCTTTTAAAAAGGATCTCATAGTGTTTTGTTTTCGAATTTATTTTTGGTTCGATTTAAGGTTTTATGAACAATTGGTTAACTTAAGATTATCTAATTTGTTATTTTGTTTCTTGAATTCTTCCTTCTTAAGATTACGAGATTTCAATTTCTAACTCGTTCTATGATTCTTGGGAGGTTGATTTGATCATTAGGGCTTTATTGTGATTTCTGTCTCTTAGGATTATTAGTCTGGTCGTTTGGGGAACTTCCAAAGTCTATATTTTATTATTGGCAGATAAAGTTTTCTTAATCGTGCCAAAGCCTAGTTATGGAATTGGCCTTTGGTGATTTCCTGATCCTTTTAAATTGTCATGTTATAGATTAACTTGCTTTTTAGCAAATTATTACTGTGTTTTATTTTATCCCGATTTTTATGAATTATAGATTAGGTAAGAAGTTTATCTTACGTAAGGGTTTTTGGACTTAAGGACTTTTGTAGTCCTTATATTATTTTTAGATTTTGTCAAGACTAATGAATTCTTACTTTCGTTTATATTTCGGGACTCGTTCAAAGTTCGGTTTTAATTTGGAGTGATTTTTAGGGTTTATTTTCGAAGTTCATCTTGGAATTATTTACTGGAATTTTCCGGGGCTTACACGAAGGACATCCGAATTTCGCGAACTGAAACTTTTATAAACCTATGGTTATTACGAACTATTCGAGCTAATTTTTCCAACTTCGTTTTCTATGACTTGAGAAAATGGCAATGCCGGAGTTAAACGGTTACGGTAAACTAGGGTTTTGTTTGACCTAAGAATCCGTTTGACTTCCGTTTAGGGTTTAGGTCTTTAATTTTGGATCGAAAATTTCGGGGATTTACAACCTACCCCCCTTAAAGAAAGTTTTGTCCTCAAAACTTGAAATTTGCAACTTGAAATTCGTACCTGATTCTTCAAAGAGATTTGGATATTTCTTTCGGATCTCATCCTCGGCTTCCCAAGTAGCCTCTTCTCGCGAATGATTCCTCCATAACACCTTGACATATCGGATTTCCTTGTTTCTCAGCTTTTGAACCTTTTGATCCAGAATTTGAACTGGGTGCTCCTCATAAGTCAAGTTCTCTTTAGCCTGACTGGTTCAAGTCCACAATCCGATCAGGGTCGGGGATATGCTTTCTTAGCACTGAGACATGGAAGACATTATGTACTCCCGACAGGTTTGGTGGTAATGCCAAGCGATAAGCCAAATCTCCTACCCGTTCGAGGATTTCGAAAGGTCCGATATACCTTGGGCTTAGCTTTCCTCGAGCCGTACACGATGATACTCTTTATCGGATTCACTTTCAGATACACATGATCACCAACGTTAAACTCAAGGATCCGTCGTTTTTTATCCGCCCAACTTTTCTGTCTATCTTGGGCCTCTTTCATCCTTTGTGAATAATCCTGACTTTATCTGAGGCGTCTTGGATGAGATCTGGTCCAATTGTTAATTTTCCACATCATCCCAAAATAGAGGCGATCTACACCTTCTTCCATATAAAGCTTCGTATGGTGGCATCTTAATTGTTGAATGATAGCTGTTGTTGTAAGCAAACTCTACCAAAGGTAGGTGTACTTCCCAGCTTCCTTTGAATTCCATAACACAAGCTCTTAACATGTCTTCCAAAGTCTGGATAGTTCGCTCTGATTGTCCATCAGTTTGTGGATGATAAGCTGTGCTGAACTGTAACTTGGTCCCCATACATTTCTGAAGGCTTGTCCAGAATTTTGACACGAATCGAGGATCTCGATCCGATACAATCCCTGCTGGAACTCCATGCAGTCTCACAATCTCCCTTACATATAGCCGGGCCAACTTTTCCATTGAGTAGGTCATGTTGATGGGATGAAGTGTGCTGACTTGGTAAGTCGATCCACAATTACCCATATGGCATCATATCCGGCTGATGTTCGGGGCAATCCACATACGAAATCCATGGTAATTTGGTCCCATTTCCATTCTGGTATGGCCAATGGTTTCAAAAGTCCTCCTGGCCTTTGGTGTTCAATCTTTACTTGTTGACATATGGGACACTTCATTACGAATTCAGCTACATCCTTTTTCATACCATTCCACCAAAAGCGACTTTAAGGTCTTGGTACATCTTGGTACCACCGGGGTGCATGGTATATCCCGAGTTATGCGCCTCATCCATTATTTCCTTTTTCATCTCCTCATCATTTGGTACACATAATCTTCCCTTCATTCTTACTACATCTTCCTCATCTATCTCAAAATCGTCATACCTTCCTCCTTATCTCACTTTTCAACTTTTGTATGACTTCATCATATCGTTGAGATTCTTTGATTCTATCGATCAGGGTTGGCTCCATTACCAAATGGGAAATTTCCATTTCCGCACTTTGCCCCACAAATTCGATGCTCAATCTCTCGAATTCCTTTATGAGTTCTTTTTGAGTTGTGAGCATGGCTGCAACTTCTCCATGGTTCTTCCGACTCAAAGCGTCTGCTACCGCATTCACTCTTCCAGGGCAATAATTTATTCCAAGATCATAGTCTTTGATCAACTCCAACCATCTCCTTTGCCTCATATTCAATTCCTTTTGTGTGAATAAATACTTGAGGCTCTTATGGTCCGTATAAATCTCGCATCTCTGCCCATATAGATAGTGCCTCCAAAGCTTGAGAGCAAAAACAACTGCGGCCAACTCAAGATCATGCGTCGGGTAATTTTGTTCATGCGGCCTCAACTGCCGTGAAGCATAAGCAATTACTTCCCTTCTTGCATAAGCACACATCCTAAGCCATTTCTTGACGCATCACTATGGACGGTATATGGCTTTTCTGGATCGGGTAAGGTTAAAATTGGAGCAGATACCAACCGTTGCTTTAACTCTTGGAAACTTTGTTCCCTCTTCTCATTCCAAATGAATCTTTCATTCTTCTGGGTCAACTGAGTTAGCGGCTTAGCTATTTTTGAGAAATCTTGCACAAACTTCCTGTAATAGCCAGCTAATCCAAGAAAACTTCTAATCTCAGTCACCGTCCTTGGTTGTTTCCATTCCATTACGGCCTTAATCTTTTCAGGATCTACGATATTCCTTTCCCTGAGATAACATGTCCTAGAAAAGATATTTGGTCCAACCAAAAGTCACACTTGGATAATTTGGCATATAACTTGTGCTCCCTTAAGGTTTGTAATGCCATTCTCAGATGTTCTTTGTGTTGCTCCCGTGTTTTAGAATAACCAAAATATCATCAATGAAGACAATCACGCATTTATCCAAGAGCGGTTTATACACCCGATTCATCAAGTCCATGAAAGCAGCTGGTGCATTTGTCAATCCAAATGGCATGACCATGAACTCATAGTGTCCATACCGAGTTCTAAAAGCGGTCTTTGACACATCCTCTGGTTTTATCCTCAGCTGGTGGTATCCAGATCTCAAATCAATGCGTGAGAATACACTTGCTCCTTGTAGTTGGTCAAAGAGATCGTCAATCCTTGGCAATGGATACCTATTCTTGATAGTGACCTTATTGAGTTCTCGATAGTCAATACACAACCTCATCGATCCATCTTTCTTCTTTACGAATAATACCGGAGCTCCCCAAGGCGAGACACTTGGTCTAATAAATCCTTGGTCAAGCAATTCTTGTAATTGCTTCTTAAGTTCCTTGAGCTCAACAGGTGCCATTCGGTATGGTGCCTTGGATATAGGTTCTGTTTTGGCATCAAATCGATCTCAAAATCGATTTCTCGTTTTGGGGGTAACCCAGGCAATTCTTCTGGAAAAACATCAGAGAATTCATTAACGATGGGGATGTCGTCAATGTTGGGTCTTTCCTTATCCTCCTCCGTACTTCCCACATAACTTTCAACTCCTTCCTCAACTTCTTCAATTACTCAAACGAACTTAACTCCAAACTTTTTGCGGATTCTCCCAAAAACGTAGCTTTCTTTCCATCTTGTCCCATGAATTCCACCTTTTATTTCTACAATCTACCTTTGCTTCCACCATGGACAACCAACTCATTCCGAGAATCACTTCGTACTTGCTAATTTCTATTACTATAAGATCGGTAGTTGCTTCATGGCCTTGTATCTTCATGGGGCAATTCCTTATTACTTCTTTGGTAGTCACCACACTACCGGTGGGGGTTTTTATACGAAAACTTGTTGTGATTGTGGTGATGGTAAACCGGTCTTCAAGGCTACACTAGTGGCAATAAAGGAATGTGTTGCGCCGATATCGAAGAGGGTATAAGCGTAGTCCCTTAATTGTATTTCCTGCGTTCAAGACGCGCGTGTTACTAGTCTTATTGTCTTTAAAAAGGTTTCCTAAACATCTATTAGCTTCAACATACAACATAGCTTTATACTCAACAGATATTAAAACAGACATATATTCTTAAAGGTTGAGGCTAACCTGTAACCAAGTTATAGTCGTACTCCTCTCCATGGTCCAGGGCAGCCAACTCTAATCCTTCTTCGGCATCCTCCTCGCAGACCCATTGCCCTTCAAGGTTATAAATTCTCAGCCATGCATAGATGATGCCGAGCGACTTCCGCTTCCATTCCCACTCCTTGTCGGGGCAAGTCCTCCGGAGGATCCAACAGATCGGTTTGCTGTGAGATTCCTTTGGGGACACTCGTTAGCAAAATGTCCCAATTGCTTACATACGAAACAAGTCGTAGAAGCTTTCTTTGGGCAGTCCGGAATCTTATGGCTCGGGTCACCACAGAAATAGCACTTGTTCTGGAGAAGGGGGCATCTCTTCGGGTAATGCGCTCCTTTGCATTTCCAACAAATTGCTGCTGCCTTGGAATTATCCTTTTGTCCACTAAAATTTCCCTTAAAGTGACTAATTGGTTTAAACCTCTTGGAAGGGAAATTGGAGCTTGTTCCTGGTTGAAATTTCCTTCCAAACACATGTACTTTCTTCTCAGAAGTCCCAGCTTTCCTTTTCTTGGCCCCTTCAACAATTCTTGCTCTTTCGACCAATTCTCTGAAGGTGCGAATGTCAAACTCTTCTAATCGCATCCTTAAGTCCTCGTCTAACCCATTCAGGAACACTTGTCGTTTCAGCTCCTCACTATACTTATAAGAATCCGGAGCATACTGCAGGAGTCGGCTAAATTCCGTCTCATATTGTTCTATGGACTTTCCTCTCTGGGATATGTGCAAGAAATCCGCACTATACCTTACTCTTAAACTTCCAGGGAAATAATTTTCCAGAAACTCATTCCGAAACATATCCCAGGTGATAGGCGGCAATTCCCTACTCTTGGACTCCCACCAGATGCGGGCGTTGAACCTCAACATATACGTACCATAGCTTATTCGAAGATGATAAGGAACTTCATAAGCGGCAAAAGATCGTTCTATCTGCGCGAGCCAATCTTCTGCTTCATCTGGTTTCCCAAAAGCCCCGTCAAAGTAACGGTTACTTTTGATAAAATCTGGGAGTGAAGTTCTGTATGGTCGAGGTGGTGGCGGAGGCGGCAAGGGTGCTGTATGTGATTGAGCATCAGGTGCTGCTGGTCCATGTACAGATGCTTGGGGTGCTTGCTGGGGTGGTGCTTGTGCTGGTGCCGGAGGTGGCATATTCCTCTGTTGTTGCTGAACTAACACATTAAGAAGCTGTGTTAATTGACCCAGAGTGGCTTGGAGATTGCCTTGCTGGTCTGGGGCAGGAGCCACAGGGGGTACTTCTGGTTGATTAACTTCTTCAGGCGGGTTATTTGATGCCTGCCTCATCCTCGGTCGTCCTCTTCTAGGTCGGCTGTTTTAATTGTTTACGTAAATACTAGATTATTAAGTCTTTTACATACTAAGTTACGGAAATTGCGGAAATTTTTAAGAAATAATCATATAAAGGGAAATATCACAAGAGAAATTTAATCAACTAAATCAAGAGATGAAATTTGTTAAACCAAAATAATTAAAAATCATAGAAAGGAATGGAATTTTTATAAAGAAATCAAAGAAATTCAAAATACAACATATATTAAACATTTTTCTTTTGAAAACATAAATTAAACTACTAATCGATCCCATATCCTAAGTCGATCTGGTTACAACATTCTTGTTGGACACATGGGGTTGCTCGTGTGGATCCTTCCTTCTTTCTTTGATCATTCCTTCTTGGTGAGGAAGTTGCATTGGTTGGGTTTAGAAATCGTTCTTATCCATCTTAGTTACGAACAGCTTCAAGTTGCTTTGGTCCATCATTTTCCTTTGCGGGAGGTTGATTTCTAGATGCGCTTGGCTCCCGTTGATCAAACTTCGTCTTGCGCATGCTCCTCATCGGATACTTCCGTCACTTCTTTCTCGATCAGGTTTCTTACACGAGATCGTTTTCGATTCGGGATATTCTCCTCAGGTCATTTGAAATCTTGACTGGCTTTACATTGGTTGGAAATATCCTTATCTCGTCCATGATCTACTGGCTCATCGTGGGCTTAGATATATATATAATCGTCCTATGGAATTCCAACTCAAAAATCGGGAAAACTAACATCTATTATTTCGGAAAAAGAACGTAGCTTTTTGGAGCATAGGGTGTGGTTGTAATGGTACGTAAAACATTCTATATCGTAAGAAACTTCTAAGTCTGTCTTATAGGGAAACTCCTTACAAGGGGCTTCCTACTTTTAATCGGTAATCCACAAGGGTTTCTTCATTTCTTGAGTTCAACATTGGGTCTTAACCCTAACTTCTCAAAGGGTAAAACTTTAAAGGACAAGGGAGGTCATAAATTCTCTTTTTTGAGAATTTCTAAACTTGTCTAATCCTATATAAGTCCTTTCGTAAATATATCTATCTTTGTCTATTCTAGATTTTTATTCCTATTACCTTTATTTCTATAAACTTGTTGCTCTGATACCAACTTAACTGTCACGCCCCGAAAGGTACCCTAAACGTGGCAGTCCGCCACATATAATATCAAGGCTTAAGAATGGTCTTAGTCATGCGAAAGCCTTAGTATTATATGTAAGGCGTCTAACACGGTAATAGGAGACGCTTTTGGGAAGCATAGTTTAAGCAAGTAAAGTTAAACATACAAGAATTCAGAAATAAAGTATATCATATCATAAATAACCAAAGGTCTGTTACATAATCTCTTAGGGGCATACCCCGATAAATCCAAGGATCGAGATAAACTTCATAACATCCAAAATTAAAGATTTCAAAGGAATTCTAATCTAAGTCTTCGAGTAGATTTCCTCCAAAAGCTTCAACATAAAACGTATACGGATACTGGAAGACCTCGGGCACAAAATTAGGTGTTGCTGAGAATACAAATATCTATAGGGGTGTAAGCTTATAGGCTTAGTGAGTAGATCCCAAAATTCATACTCGAAGTAAATTATCAATCCAGTTTTATTATTCAAACATATGAAATGCAACAACCACGTGAGCATACAGGGCATATGACTTTCCGGGAATCATATGTTGAATGAATTTACGCCCTTCATCCGGGGTTGGGGATTCAGGCCAATTACGGCCACAGTTTTTAAAAACACTTTTATAGATCTTACCGGCTCCTATACGCCATCAAAAATTTGTAGTTATTACAGGCTCCTACTAGCCATAAAAAACTTGTAGTTATTACATGCTCCTACTAGCCATCAATTTAAGTAGTTCTTACCGGCTCCTACTCGCCACTTACATGATATACCGGTTATGTCTACCACCACTATTATACACTTGTCCTACCAATTGTATAGTAGTGAATGCAATGTGACTCAACATATGAAGTGCATGAGTAATTTCTTTAATTAAAGTCTAGTAATTCCATTTAGCTTCTTTCAAGTGATAACCAATTTCAAACAATTCAAGATATTAATGCACATACAACTTTATTACAAACAAATTGAGTTTCGATATACTTAGTATCCCTTCAACATATTTTCATACACTTCATTTTGATTTTTTTGACTTGGATTCTAGTGCAACTAACTTTACAAGCACAATCAAGAGTATGAGAAAATTAACGAGAAGTAACTCACTCGGACATGATGACACCGTTCTTGAATTGGATGGGTCGTTCGGAAATTCCACTTAATCGTAGTAATCCTCGGGATACGAACAATCCTCCTTGTGATTATCTAATCAAGAAGAATACTCAAAATGAGTATTTCATGAAATTCTATCTTTTGAAGATTCTAATCTTTTCTTAAAAATCGTAGTAAAATCGTATAAAGGGAAATTCCAACTTAAAATGGTCATAACTTGCTCATTTTAACTCGGAATTTCGCGTATAATATATTTTCTACCTACTCGAAACGATCTACGCATTTTTAAGCTTATTTCCATAAAACTAAGTCGTTTGGGTTCCGAAAAGGTAGCGATCAGATTTGCCACGAATTTGTATACACTTGTTTTCCTTCTTGTAAACAAAGCTCATTTTGAAAAGATAACATTTCAATTATTTTGTAAATTTTTGAAAAGTATATATATTTGTAATGACTCATAACAAATGTATGAAGTAAATGAAGTTGTCTCAACTTAAAAAGTAAGTTTTTAAAAGTCTTTGAATTTGAGATTCTATTTTACTTTTGAAAGATCTTTTGGTCATTAAGATAAAGATTTTATTTCTAAATGAAATCTCTTGTAATTACTTTAATTTCTTAAAGTGTGGTTTTATTTTCTAAACTTGGATTTCAAAAGTAGCAAAATGACATTTTTAATGTTTCCAAAAGAATTTCTACTTCTTGATAAAAGATAAGTTTTCATAAAACCTTTTGTAAGAAAAATCATTCCCATATTTGTTCATGGGTTTTTAAGAAATCTATTTTTTCCATATTTATTTCTTTTAGAAGAATCTTTAATTTCAAGAAAACACTTTCTCATTGATTTTTGTTGAGACAAAAACATTATGTTCATGCATGAATATGAATCATAAGCTATAGAAATGTAAAAATAATAATAACTTGAAAGCTTTAAGTAAATAATCAAGTATTGGGACCGTAGCTTCATCAAGGTACCCCGGGACTAAGAAAAGACTAGTCCCGAAAAGAAAAGAAAAAGAAATTGTTTTGACTTGATGAGGACAAGTCTAAGACTAGAAAACTAGTCTTAAAATCAACTTGAAATTAAATAACTTGAATGAAGTAAATAAATTGCATGAAAGATAAATAAATTGTAAGACAATGAGCTTATATGCTCTAAATAATATATAGTTATATAGATATATTAGATAGTAGTAACATAAAGGAAATATAAAGAACATAAAGGAAAATATAAGGAACATAAAGAGATTGATATTATGAACAAAAACAAAGTATGAATCTAATGTTGCTTTCTTAACCTTCATGGTTTTAGAAAACATACACTAAGCTCATACTAAGTAGATGAACATGAAGAATCTTGAGAATTTCTTACCTAAAGGGAACTAACTTAAGAAGACTTCTGAGAGAACTCTTGAAAGAATTTGAGAGAGATTTTGAGAGAGTAACTTTAGTATAGAAGTGGTGTGAAAGAAGTGAAGGTATGAGGGGGGTATTTAAGGAAAATGTGGGAGATAATTTGTGTTAATTAAATATTGAAAAATAAAACAATTTGAGCATAGAGGGAGAGGGGCCGGCGCTATTTTTGGGGTATGGGGAAGAGAAAAATTAATTTTTTTGTCTTTTGATTAATTAAAGTAAGAAATGAAAGATGTGAAATTGTATTGGAAATGAAAATGTGTAAGAAATAGGTGTATGGCTTGTAAGAATAGGTTGTAAGAAAAAGTAGAGATAGATGAATAGTGTAGAATAGTAGAAAATAGTGTAATGTAAAAGTAGACATGACAATTTAATACTGATAGTAAGAAAATACACGTATAAAAGCGATATCTGATATTTTTAGTTATTGAAAAATTACGAAATTGATATTTTTGGAAATCTTATATTTTTACGAGTCTAACGGTATATTCGGAATATTTTCCTATTCCGGGCTTCCGGACACATTTTTCAAGAACTGTGTCCGTTCGGGTTCGAATGACATCCGAATTTCACAAAACTGAAACTTTTATAAAACCTATGATTATTACGAACTATTCGAGCTAATTTTTCCAACTTCGTTGTCTATGACTTGTGAAAACGGCAATACCGGAGTTAAACGGTTACAGTAAACTAGGGTTTTGTTTCACCTAAGAATCCGTTTGACTTCCGTTTAGGGTTTAGGTCTTTAATTTTGGATCGAAAATTTCGGGGATTTACAGTTGAAAAACCTGTTTTATTCTTAATATTTGTTAAATGGTAGAATAGTTCTCTTAGACAAGTTTATAACAAAAGCTTTCTTAATAAAAAATTTGTTAACATTAAAACTTAGTAAAATTTCATTTTAATTTTGAAAAGAATATAAAATTCAAGTTTTGAAGATACTTTCATATTATGTGATTTTCAAAATCTATAGTGAATTTATTTAAGTTTTATAAAAGATATGGTTGAGTTAAAATCCTTAAATGCTAAAAATTCTTTATGGAGTATTTAGTTTGGTTTATAAAAGAAAAGAATTCTTTTTATTATTTTGAAGAAATCTACATTACTAATTCTTCTAAAATTTATTATTAGCTTATCATTTGGAAAAAATTTATTAAAAACAAAACTTAGATCTTTGTTAAAAATTCCTTTTGTTAAGAAAGCTAGTTTACTTTTCTTTATTCAAGAAAGAACCAATTTGTTATTTTTATTTAAGACAACAACATTTTAATCATTTGTGAATATGATTATGTAGCAATATAAAAGTAAAGATAATACATAATAAGATAGCAAGAAATACTTGTAAGTAAATAAACATAATAAAATAGTCAAGCATTGGAAACCTTAGCTCCATTAAGGTATCCCGATCATGTATTGGGAGCCTTAGCTTCATCAAGGCAACCCGAGACTAAGAATAGACTAGTCCTAAAAGAAAAGAAAAGAAAAGAAAAGAAAAAAATTGTTTTGACTTGATATGGACAAGTCTAAGACTAGAAAGACTAGTCTTAATAAATTGCATAAAACAAGTAAATAAATAAATTGCAAGACATGAAAGTAAATAAATGACAAATAAGCTTATATGCTCTAAATAAATATATATACATAGTATACATAATATTATATAAGTTATATTAGAGCAAAAATAATAATAACAATAATAACGACAATAACAATATAATGTAAAATAGGAACATGAACAAAAAACACATATTGTTGCTTCTTTAACTCATATGAGTCTAAGAAACATACACTAAGCTCATGCTAAGTTGTATGAACATGATAAAGAATATAGGTAGGATTTTTACCAAAGGTTTAATGAAAAGTTTGAAAAGAGATGAATGGGTTTTGTGTTTGTTATTTTCTTCTTGAAGAATAGAAATTGGTAAGGAGTGTTTTGAGAGAGATTTGTTGGAGAGAGGTTTTGAGAAGAAATTTTGGTAGAGTTTTGTTATGTAAAGTGGATGTGTGAAAGAATGAAGGAGGAATGGGGTATTTATAGAATTTTTGGAGTGAATTTTTGATGTAATAAAATAATTGAAAAAGAAAATAAATGAGAGGGAGAGGGAAGTGATTGAGTTGATTTTTGTGTGTATTTTGTAAGAAAATAATTAATATGTAAGTTATGATTTGATATAAGATGTATTGGAAATTTAAAAGTGTAAGAAAATAGGTATGTAGGTAGTAAGAAATAGGTGTAAGAAAAAGTAGAGATAGTGAAATAGTTATGAATAGTAGGAATAGTACTATGAATAGTAGGAATAGTACTATGAATAGTAGACTGACATATAAAATATCGGTAGTAATAAAAATATACGTAAACGAGTTATATCTGTTATTTTTAGTTACCGAAAAATTTTAAAACTGATATTTTTGAAATCCTTGTTTCATTATGAGTCTTTTGGTGTTAATGAAATATTTTTATTATTCCAAGCTCCAGGACACGCTTTTCGAGAACTGATCCAGTTTAATTTCGAAGGACACTCGAAATTCGCGAATCTGATATTTTTATGCTATCATATATTATTACGAACTAGCCATTAACTTAATTTCGTTTTCTAGAGTTTGAGAATGTGGGATTGCCAGAGTTGAAATTGTTTGATTGTCTTGACCTTTGTTGACTTTTGAAACTCCGGTTTGACTAGGGTTAGGGCTTAATCCAACTTTACCCTAAAAATTGAGGGGTTTAATTCAGGGATTGGATAGGCGGATCTTTTCATGTTCAGATTTTCGAATTGATCGATTATTGAACTTTCTATTTTTGTTTTTGAAAATTTTCTTATGAAATCCCGTTATTGAAATTGGTTTAAGGTTTGGTTTCAACCTGGGTCAAACTTTAGAGTTTCGATTTGATATTCCAAAGCCATTGTCGAAAATTCGGAGGCTTACGTATATCAACCCCCAAAGCAGTTGCTGTTGCTTAGAACCCCTAAGTTCCTGACGTGTAGGGAGTATGAGTGCTCTACTGTTGTTTACTATACTTTAATTTAAAGATATAAATTGTTAGTTGTTGCATTGCATATCAAATAGGTATATGTACCATCTCGTGTGTGCTTGTGTTGTTGTTGTACTGGGCTTTGGCTCATTTTTTTTTCTTTTTAGGTGTTAATAACTTTGGTGATGATACTTATGATCACATAGGGTATAGCACGAATTTCAAAGAGATACCCGATGAGTGTTGCGACTAGGATCACTATACTATTTTAATTATTCTAAACTTCCAATTCATATTTTCAAACTTATATTTTGATATGGCTAAAAAAAAGATATTTCGATGAGGGTATCTCCATATACCGATGGTTTTATGATAAGATACTCGATATTCTTATTTTGGGATATCTAATTATATGATACTTATTATATATATTGGTCTACTCATGGAAGTAGCCTATTTTTTGAAATCATTTTGAGAATTTTTTTTTCCACTATGATTCCAGTTGTTTCCAGAATCTAATTTAACGATTTCAAAATCTAAAATTTGTTTAGTAATGTTCATGATAAACTTTAGATTAGCTTAAGCTTAGCATATAATACCTAAGCGTTACGTGTGGCGGCTAGACATGCCTTCACCCAATTCGAGGAGTAACAGTTTTTGGATGCTCTATCCATTTTTTATGTCATATTATTCATATAAGGTCGGCATGGTCTCAGATCAATAGGGGTTGGATTGCACCTCTACTTGGTTCATTTCCATTTCAGTGTTTTTTCTAAAGCTTAACTCCATTGAGGCTTTCTAGCATGTATGAGACTTATTTATATGCTTGATAATAGGATAAACATGAATAATAGAAGTAAAATCAACATGATCTTAGCGGCATTTATGTCAACATAGCTAATAGTGCTCTATGAAGAATAAACTTGTACATAAAGGAAATAGAATAAGAGTTAATGTCATGGCTATCCCTTGTTCCTACTAGGGTTTGGCCGCTAGAAGAAATATATGAAATAAAAGAGATTTGGAAACTCAAATATAACTTTGCCTAAGCTCATACCAAGCTTAAGGTGTTACAAATTTTTTATCACATCTAAGTTGTCTTTAGGGTTTCACAAAGCATGGTATATAAGATTGCTGGTTTTTCCCTTATTTCCACTACAATTACTCATAGCCCTTGTATGGTTTATGTAATCCCCTTAATTTATGCAAAACCTAAATGTAATAATTGCCAAAAATATAACATAGAATTATAAATAATTATAATAAAAAGTTACAAAAATCACTCCCAATTTTTCACGATTTGAAATTATTAAAGTATCAATAAATTTTATTATAGTTAGAAAAATTAGGATGCTTACTAATAAAATATCGAAATACAAATTGTAATTTTCATAACTTGAGATAATCAATGATCAATGATAAATCCATCATTACTGTAAACTTCAAGATCCTTTTATCTTAAGTTCAAATATTAAAAATAAATTCTACACTCATTAAATAATGATTACTAATTACGTCTTATTTAATTCTACATGTGAGTAACATAATAGTACATGGAAAGACTTTCAGACATAAATCACATTTTTTTTATTAATGAAACAAAACTAAAACAGTAAATAATAATAAGCTATCGACCCATCAAAATCCATCATCCATAAATTTCCTCTTCACCATTTATGCTGCTATCATACATTGCTTGTTCTCCTTTCCTTCCTTTACATTTAATGCATTTAATCCTCGCAATCCATTGAATCTAGTGCTAACAATTCTGTGTATATGTGTATGTATACGAACTTACCATAACCCTCTCTATTATTTAGCAGGACCTAGGATCCCAATGTCAGATACAACAATATAATAAACTTTTTATTTTCTCCAAAACCATGAATAATAATAACAATAATAATAATATATCCCCATCATTTAATACCAAACCTATTCCACTTAACTTATTACCAATATAACTACATAAAGTATTAAATACATCAATAGTTAGTAAAGACGCTCTACAGGATGAAGTAGAATGGTCATCTAGTGCTCAAAGGAAAGTTACTGAAAATAAGAATATTCCAACTCTTAAATTATACAATTCAACAATTGTTTTGTATTCGTAGGATCAGTCTAATATTACTGTAAGTTTATTTTAAATCAAGAATAAAAATAAATAAATAAAGATAACGAAAAAAATAATACTATTTAATCTTGTAAATATAAAATGATAGGTTCCAACTCAAAATCTTACTATATATAATTAAGAAGCCTACAACTTAAATTAAATACACTTATTTTATATCAATTAACAAATTTATCTACATAGTCATTAATATCCAACTCAATACTTTATGAAAATTATATTACATATATTATAATTAACTAAAGGCCAATTTGAATATGTCATATTTATATGAGAACATGTAATATAATCACTTTTATGCATTGGCCAAAACTTGCACCAGAAAGACTTAATTCAGAAGTTGAAAATTTCTCAAATAACATAAAGGTTAAAAATTACACCTCATCAAGTAATTTAATGATGATGATGTCATGAATGTACTTGTGGTCATTCTTTTCTTCCTTCTCTTGGAAGTAGCGTATAGGCAACGAGAAAATTCAATTATCAATATGCCTTTTAAATTACAAGCAATCAAGGGCAACCCATGTACTTCACCCTATACATCAACCTCGGTACATTTTTTTTTTCTTTCTTTTTAGCCTTCTTCTCAATTAGAATTCTAGGCTCCACCTGATACACAATCACAAATAGCTTCTTCAAATAATTTCAATTACTTTGCCATAAACTTTTGAAAAGAAGCTAAAAAAAAAATCAAAATCATACAAAATTAAATTAAGAGGTAGCGGCATTTTGAAGCAAGGAAGAATGCATCACAAAATTTACTCAAGCAAAGGTAAGTTTTTGTTACAATAGAATTAGATATATTTATGTTAAATTTAAAATAAATAAATAAATAAATATAAGAATAATAAAAAACATATATATATATATATTTTAAGCATATATGTTTCGGCCTACGTAGTAAATAACATAATGTCATGATAGTTTGAGCACAAATCTTATGTTATTCAATTATTTGAGTTTTGTGAAAATAAACCAATAAAGAATTAATAAAATTAACATAGGCACAATAACATAACTGGTAATGCATATATCCCCTTTAATAATTTTAGCATAATGAATCATATGAGTTTAGGGTCATTCAACTTAGAAATGGGTAATGATGTAAATAAATTGACGAAACAAAAATTATATGCATATTCTGACTCTAGGAGGAATCAAGGAGAAAACAAGTTGATTTATAAAATTTATGTCATATCCTCGCAGTAAACAACTATTTAGAAATGAATTTATGAGGAAAATCAATTAAAAGTAAGATAGAAGTATAATTGGCTTACATATATATAGATATAAGTTTCATATGTTCAAAGAGTTGAATAACAAAAGTTTTGACTATATTAGATTACACAGTAATATAAATTATAAAATATATGTATATCTCGGCTAATATAGGCTTAAAAAAAAAGAAATTAAGTATGAAAAAATATAGACGAACAAATAAAACTTAGAAGTGACCTTTCATTTATGTAAAGGTTTCTCATTCAACTATTAGTTTTCTTTTTGCAAAACAAGTCTGTAATATATATATATATTATATATATAAAATAAAACTAGCGAAATGATTTATTTAGTCTTTATCTTGTTATAGAAGCAGTATAAGAAACATAAGTATAATCATGTTTCATTTTAATACCTAATGCGAATAGATGAAATTGGGTATATATTTTTAAGGTAAATAATGAGGTGACAAAAAGTAAATTCATCAGGGAAAAAATACAATGATTAAATTATGATATTTATTAAAATTTAGAATACTAATAATATCTAATAATTTAAGTAAAACATGATAATAGAGTTGAAATAACTATAATAAATGTAATTATGAATCATAATAGTAAAAGAGTGAAAGCTAATTTAAAACAATCCTCTAAAACAATATTAAATGAAATGGGTAAATCCTATTTAAAAAAAAAAAAAAAGACTAGAGATATCAATTCTTGTAGAATCAATATAGCTAAGCAACGTAAATTGGCTATTCATTGAAACTATGATTGGTGCAGTGTTTCCATAATATATAAAAAAAAATATATATATATATAAGTAGCATATTTAATATAGTCATATTAAATTATTATTGATATATGATTCGTAGTACGCGTTAAACTATAGATAATAAGGAATATGTTGTTTATAAGATAAATTGCTAGAAATGATGCTGGAGTCATCATCTGGAATCAGTGATTGTAGTTATTAAAGTAAAGTTTTGAAGATAATTCTAACAAGGTCTATGAATATGTAAATTGTGTAAATTTTCAAATAAAAGAAAATAAATTCTACTATATTGTAGGCTAGATTTTCCAAATTATTAAATAAAATCAATATAATATCCTATAAATTAACCTGATAAACAAGCCTAAAATATAGTAAGCCATACTACAGTAACAACCATTTGTCTCACTATCATTATAGGAATTATACAAGCAATAAGACCAAGTTAAGGGTAATTCCAAGTTGAGCCTAGTGTGCTGACCTAGTTCCAAGCTCGAGGTATTTCAAAAGATCATATCAATTGAACAATTATGCTCAGATGAGGGAGTTCTGGTGATCTGCTATTTGCTTGTGTTTGCTACTGCTTTTTGTGATGTTGATTGTATTACTTGTCTATTGAATGAATGATTGACATGGATGCCATCATCTGCATGATCGCTACAATAAATGGATAACTATAATTACTCGACTAAACCAATCAGATATACTCGTCACATGTGATTGAAATCCCTATAGGGAATATCACGAATTTACAATTGGAAGTATTTTGAAATGTATTTTCAAAAGAATGAGACTTGAAGAATTTCAAGAAGCCCACTATTCATCTTTTAAACGAGCTTTATCAAAAGAGTTTATGAAATAAGCATGGGACATTCCCGAGTAATGATTTGACAGTAGATGTTACCTGAGTTAGAATCCACCTGTCAAGTGGTGATAGATGTTATCTGAGTTGGGGTCTATCTGCCAGATTCACCCTTAATGGGTAACGGTCAGTATTGGCAATAGATGTTGCCTGAATTGGGGTCTACCTACTTGATTCACCATTGATTAGTAATGGTTAGATTTAAAATATTAACCAACATAAATCACGTGAACACGTTGGGCAATATTTGCTTTTTACCAATGATGGGTAAGCATTGGGTGAGTCTGGATGGATGCTACCACCAGGCAACCTCCAGGTAAGGCGAAGTGTCCCATGCGGGTAAGTATGGGAGGCAACTGATATGTAGATAGCATAAATCTACATCATCTATGGCTCCAGACTCCCATAGATGTATTGCTTACATTCATTACGTGTGCATTCATATTATGTGTGTAGATAGATCTGTATGAATATTAAATTAATGCTTGACAACTTGCGTGACCAGTAGTAGTGAGGAACAAACTCACTAAGCTGTGGTTTTGCTCACTCTCCAACAGTTTTTGTATAGAAATAAAGCTTGTTCGGATTGGGCTAGGAATGTATGAAGAGTGCTCCTCCATTAGACTTTCTTAAAGTTCGAAAATAGGTTACCATAAACTTATAATACAATTTAGATAAATTGTGCAAACACTCGAGACCTTGTATTTTGTAGTTTAGAACCCATTTTTACTTTTGGTTGGGGATACCGATTCTTTGCGATCTTGGCAAAATGTGAAAAGTCGGATTCTCCTTAGTAAATTTATATAAAGATATCTTATATGTATGTATGACTAAATAATGTGAAGTAAATAAATATATAGAGCCTTGCAATCTCTAACTTGCAAGATGGTTCTTATATTGCGGGTGCATACGTCGTATGATAACTTTAAAATAATCTTACTAGGCCCCCTTTTGAGGCATGACAGTTTACTTAGATGATCCTATTAAGAATAAAAGAAGTTGAAATGATACAAACATGAGCCTTAGGCTTTTGGTTCAAAAAGGAAAAGAAAGGGACTGTAGTTTTGTTTATGTTCATAGAGTCTTTGTTAACTTTGTTTCATGGGATATGAGGTTATACCCTTGTATTAGTTTGCTAACATCCCGAAACTCATCATAGAATATAAACCCCATTTTCTTAGCAAACCTGAGTTTGATTTCGAGAAAGACTTAAAATCGGAAACCGAAATCCTAAAAGAATACCCCTAGACCAATCGGACCTGGAAACCCTATGTCAAGCAATGCCAAGACTGAAACCCTAGGAGATTAGAAACAAGTTAACTCCAAAGTAAAAGCCTAAATCGGAAAGTCAACTAGAAACCCTAATTCAACAAAATCTTAGAAAACCCTAGCAGTTAGATCTGGCAAACCAGTATCCGCAAACCAAGAAGTCGAAATATGAGTGGGAAGTGTAGATTAGCTCACATTAATATTAGGATGCTAAAATATCCTATTAGTGAATTTTCGACCAATTCAAGCCTGACTGGATACAAATCTTGAAAAGCATGTCATGGGGCTCAGGATATTAATTATATGATATTAGTACCGTTAGATTCGCAATTTCATAATATTTCTAAATATATCAGTTATATAATTTTTTGAGTTATAAAAGTTACAATTATAACCTTTTTATCGTATTTTAATTACTACCGGTAATTTAAATGTCTAATCAACTTTTTGCTTTCTTTTGCACTATTCATTAAGTACGACCACCCATACCCTATTCTTACATCCTTACAATCTATTCGTACAATTTTACATCATTTCCTTACAAATTTACCTTTCCAATATAATTTGTACTCAAGCTACTTATTAAGTTTAAATTTTATTACACGAAACAAAATCAAAACACTCTCTCTCCCCCTCTCCTAGAACCGGCGTACCCCCTCTCCCTCACTCATTCACTCTCTCTTTTGTTTGATTTTTCTTCAATTAATTTATTCAAACAAACCCTAATTTATTTTTTCTATATAAACTCTTTTTCACCTTTCACTTTTTCACTTTCTCTCACTTTCTTACAAATTAAACTTTGGAAGTCTTTTTCTCTCATCTCCCTCTCCTCTTTTCCGTGAGCCCCATTGACCCACACAAGAAAAAAAAAATTCAAGTCTTCTTACTCCACACATCTAAATAGGTAATAGATCTTAACCCTACCACATTAAAACATATAATGGCAAGATCATACATGTGTGGTTCCACAAAAATCCCTATGAGCTTTAAGCTAGGGATATGGAAACACTTAAGCAACAGATCCTTACCATCACAATGTTGTGGATCTTGAAATCTAAGTTATCTTGCTATTATTATGCTATATTATTGTTATATGTTGTTCATATAGAAATTTTGTGCATATATTTTCATTTTTACTCACATCTACATATTGTCATTGTTGCATTACACTCATAACATGAGTAGTATAGTAGATCTATTGTTTAGAGTAGTTAAAATAACATAGTTATTTGTTTTTCATGCATGAAAGACTTGCTACATGATATTCTTAAGGAAAGTGTTGAATAAAACTTAAGATCCATTTTTTTCTATCAAAAAGTAATTTTTAAAATTCGGATCTTGAGAAAGACCAATTTAGAAAACATATTTTCTGACTTCAAAATGAAGGTTTTACATGTAAAATGAAGGGCTTAGGTAATGAGTATCATAAAGTAGTGATTTTTATAAGTTGATCATGGTTTTACTAAGAGAAATTTTCAAAACAAGAAAATGATTACAAAAGTTAAGATTGATCTATGATTCAACTCCAATAAAAATGTAGAAATTCGTAACTAGGGTGAAATGCCAAGAAAACACCTATTTTCCAACCTTAAAACAAGAGTTTTATTAAAGAAATGAAAGCTTTAGGGAGTAGAATTGATTAGACTTAATTTTAAAAAGATTAAATGAGTTTTTCACAAGAAACTATCCCAAAAACAATTTCCCAAAATTGGATTTAAAAATGATCCCTATTTAAACACCTATTTCTAAATGTCAAAATGAGTATTTTAATAGAAAAATAGAAGTCTTAGGGAATAGATATAATAAAGACATGATTTTTATAAGAGTAAATGTGTTTTATCAAAGTAGAAACCTTAAACAAAGGAAAAGTTTTCCAACTAAGATCAAACAATATTTTTCTTTCCAAAAATTATGCAAAATTCGTCACTAGGCAAAATTCACTTTAAAACATCTATTTTCCAACCTTTAAATGAGGAAATTTATTATGATAATGAAGGTATTAGGTATATAGGTTATCAAGGCCTCATCATAGTAAAAATATGCATGATTTTCAAAGGAATAAATCTAGTTTTCTCAAACAAGTGTTCATCACATTATTGCAAAGTGAAAGTTTTTGCAAAATTTATTTTAATAAAAAATAATTAAGGAATTACATGTAGATAGCTCATATCATGAGATTCATGATCATAACTTGTAGATATTGCATGTACATATAATCTACTTGTTAGAAATAATGCAAACTTCACAAAACAATTTCGGAATTTCAAATTCTAGCTACTGACCAGATCTGATCCAAACATTCCAATACCTAAACATTTTCAAAATTTAGTAATAACATCATAAATAGATAGATCGTTCAAAGTAGATAGAAATCGATAGCTTATTTGCGAAATTCCGAGTTAAAATGACCAAGTTATGGCTGTTTTAAGTTGGAATTTCCAATTACTACGGAAATTACGAATTCAAAGAGTTTTATTTGAAAATTTTGGAACTAGTTATGGTATGAAATACTCATAGGGTTATTTCTTTCTTTTAGGTGATTTTGGAATCGGGGGAAATTTTGTGTTTCTGGATCACTACCATTAGAGACCGGTGATCATGGCTGAGTGAGTTCACTATCTTTAAATTTTATGCTTGTGAATGTGCTTGTAATATTAGTGACATTAGAATTAGGGCAAGATAATAAATTGACTGTGTGTATATGAGTTCTTCTTGGGTGAATTAATGATAAGAATATTGAAATGAGCTTGTTGTAAATATTTATATGATTTAGTATAGAATTGAATTGTCTGCAATATCTATGATCATCCATAAATTATTAAATTTATATGCCATGATCTTATAATCCAATTGATCATGCATACCATATGTGAGTCACATTGCATAGGTTATTATACCTTTATGGGAAGATGGCATAATAGCTGGGCAACGAAGGGCCTGTAAACTCAAATGTTGGCGTAAGGGTTGGAATTGAAAATGTGTATGGGCGGGCACCTGTATCAACCACAATATAAATGAGAAAAAATTGAAATCTATGATCGTATGGGCCTGAAACACCTAACCTCGAATGGAGGGCGTAAATCCATTTAACATAAGATTTTCAGATGGTCTTATGTATTGTATGCTCATGTATTTGTGCATTTTATATGGTTGTTAATATGACTTTCTTGATATATAATACTTGTTGAGCATTTAATTTTGGAAGTGAAACTCACCAAGCTAGCGTAGCTTACACCACCACAGTTTCTTTCTAATGCAGTTCCCGTACTTATGGCTGTATCCCCGGACCTGGCCAAATCAGGTAATGAAAGACTAGAAGTTATCTCCTTAGAAGTTAACGATTGGTTGTATAGTTTTTAGAAGTGAGCCTAGAAAGATCAGCTGTTACAAAAAAAAAAGTATAATACCTAGACTTATATGTAACGGGGGAATGCCCCTTAATATTTTGTAATTGATCCTGAGATATTTGTGGTTTATATTTTTATGCTTATCCTATCAAATTGAACTATCTGTCTCCAATTGTTTATGTATTCTATTGTCGTAAGGAAATGCCTTGCATACTAACACAAGACTTTTGAATGACTGTGGTAGTGATTCTTAAGTCTCGTTTAGTATGCGGCGGACTGTTATATTTAGGGTATCCTTTGGGCGTGACATAAAACCTTTAAAGTGAAATACTCAAGGTTGAAATACCCTTTTAGGGTTCTTATATGTCACAGCATTAAGAAAAAGAAGGAAAAACAAATTTCTTTACTTGATCAACTTTAAAAGCATTGAAAACAAGAGAGTTAAGAAGGGAAAAATGAAGTTTCACACCCCTTATCTGCCACTAGTGTCTCGACACATGTAACAAAGAGTGGATGGAGTTTTGTTTCATGCTTTTCCTTTTTCTCAAAAATGAGTTCTTAGTCACCATAATGAAACTTTTGAGGGAAAACATGAAGTTTAACCAAAATATCATCTTAGTGAAATAGTTCATGGAAACTGGAACTTTTCAATTTTTTTGTGGTAGGTCCTCTAAAAATAAAGAGAATGATCTTGTAAGGGTCTATGACCATCACTTTTCTATCTTTGTGGTTTAGAGACTTTTGACCATTATGACACTAAAAGTTAAAGCTAAGTACTTGAGTTTGTAAATCAAGTCTTCTTAGATATGACTTTGCATTATGGATATAAATTGAAATCATTTACTCTCCATTTCTACCATCTTTGCTCCTAAATATAAGAGTTTCACATGGTAAAATACTACCTCATATAGAGCATTTTGGTACAACGTAAACATAAAGCAAGTAAAGAAATTGCAAGTTGGGATAGAGAAGTTAGTGAGCCTTATGCTCTAGTACATATATACATATAAATATTAGATTACAGTTAGAGATGTTAGAGTTTATGAGCTTTAATGCTCTAAAGCATACACACCCACACACCCACACATATATTTACTATATAGCATGTTAAGGTTAGAGAGGTAAGTGTTTGAGTGCATAAAGTAAAAAACACAACATAAACAAGAAAACATTGATGCCACACATTTCCTTCCCTACCTTGATGCATCATAAAGAAACCATAAGGAAATGTTCATAGGTTCATACTTATAATCATATACATAATGCAGGCTTAAAGGTAAGAATGTTTACCTAAGAAAAGAGAGAAAGTTATGTGATATTGAGAGAGATAGAGGGGAAACCGAGAAAGATGAGGAGAGAGGGAGAGAGGTAGTAGGTTGGAGAGGAGAGGAGGGGAGAAATTGAGAGTGTAAATGGAATAGGTGTTTATAGAAGTGAAAAGAGAGTGAAAAGTTGAAAGAATGGGGAAAGGATGGGGAATAGCGTGATCTTAAAAGGGGGCAGGGGGAGAGGGAAAGAGAGAGAAGAAAGTAAAGTGGAGGGAAAGTATGTGGATGTGACATATTAGATTGTGGCTACTAAGTACAAGGTATAAGTTGTAAGAGTAGGAGTGAATAGAGACATGAAATTGATTGATGTAAATAACAGTAAATAGTGCTGAATAGTTTTGTAAAAATCATAATTATTTTATCAATAGAAATTTGAATGTGCGATATAATCGATTTAACTAATGAAATTCTAACTCAATAAATGGATACGACATTACGGGAAATTGGTTTATATTATTTTATTATTAAACATTATTTTAATATGTTGCCTTGATTTGCATGTCGGTAATCGGATAATAGAATTGTCTAACGTAGGGATTTTGTATCAAGTAAATTATTGTATTTCTGTATCATTTTGATGGTGTATATTTTACTAGATGATCAATCTTTAGTATTCCAAACTTAATCTGATTCATCTAATATTCTAGGGCTATTAGATCTATCTAATCATGTCTAAGGTTTATAGGGTTTAAAATTGATTCAATTCGGTTTTAGGATTTCAATTTTGATACTAATTCTAGCGTATACCTCTAATCAAAGAAAGCTCAAGAAAGGCTCCCCAGGCTCAAGTAAATACTTCCTACCAAGTAGACCTGTATGTGCACTAGACTAATTCAAAGCATTAATTGTGGAACAATGCTAGTCTGACTAGGTTAGCAAGGAATGTCGACTCCAAGACTTGCCAACCTTGGCACCCTTTTAAGGGTACCTATATTGCTTACCATGACCTATACCTACGAAGACATCTAAATACCTAGGTACCCCATAACCTAAGGAGGAACAACTGCACTTTAGACATTAGGAGAGTGAGATTTTTCAGCTGGTGTAAGGATAAGCACTCTTTCTTGGAAGCTCGGATCAAAAGGGCACCCTAAGCTTCCATTCCTTTGTAGCTAACTCTGTGGCATCAGCTTCTTTACCCTTATCTCGAAGGTACAAACCCTTCTGAGCTTAAGCAGCTACAAGCATCAAATAAGTTTTACCAATTGGCTTCTTGGCTAAAACTTTCTTCTTCTAAGCACATCTTTCCTCCATCAGCAAATTTATAGCATCAAATTTATAGTGATCTTCCCAAGAATCTTCCTACTTACAAGGACAAAAAATAGCATCAAAGATTGCATCAAAGTATAGATCTCATCAAGCATAAAACCATGAGGATGACCTACTTTTTGCCACACTCAGATGAATAGCTCCTCCCTCTAATCATTCCTCGACTGGACTAAAAAGGGAGGTGGGAGGGGGGAAGGATAGAGTGTTGCAAGAAGCATAGAAGCCATACCTCCGGCCTTGAGCTCTTGACAATAAGTGATAGGCAGATTCTTCAAATAAGTTTTAACTACTTCACTAGCATGTAGGGGATAATTTACTCGTTCCTCCATTAAGCTGTTAATTTTCTTAGGTGCTATTAAGTCATTTAGCCCTAGCTATTCAATTTCCGAGCTCCTAATGGGTTTGCACTAGAGTGCCCAAAAAATTGAGCTAGTATTAGGTTTTCTCCCTTATGCTTACCATCCAGTACTTACCTTTCCAAACTTTCCCATTTAAGCTTTTGAGCCCATCAAAGAGCTTCCGTCAGCAGTTAGGCTACTTGTTGAAGTAGTAACACTCTTCTTTAGAAGGCTTATGTATGTAGTACCTTCGGAATAAGGCAGGAGTAAACCTCATGAGTAGCGTCTTACTTTAGGGTCTCTAAGGCTTCTATTGATTGACCATGCGAACCGATCGACCACTATCTAAGAGAAGATAAGTAGTTCTTCTATCGAAAAAGGGCAAGGGGAGAAGATGTAGCGGCTTGCCTAGATCTCGTATTTCCCACGTAGTCCGTCGGTAAAACCAACGATTCTCTTCTCAAAGTGAGTGCCCTCCATATGTTTAGAAGGAGCTGAGTTGGTGATAGTAGGAAGTAATGTGCTACCTTCTTCTAATAATTTGAGAACAGTATCCTCAACTTGAAGTTGAAGGGTTTCCGATCGATGAAGAACCTCCCATAGACTAGCAAACTGACTCAATCCATCTCAAAAGGTCAAGAAACTATCCACTCTACAGCATCCTAGCAGAAAATGTGTCCATGAAATCTTTAGTTTCCTCTCAGTCACTACCTTATTTAAGGTTCAATCGTCAACCATTTCACCAAAAAGATTATCTATAGATGCAACAGCCTCACCATCCTTAGGGTACCTATCCATGGGAGCATGTACACCCTAGATAAGGAACCACCATGCCCTTCATCAGTATCATCAATGTTATCTTTGTCGTCATTGTTACTTTCACCAAAATCACTACCCTTACTGTCACGCCCCAAAAGGCACCTTAAACGTAGCAATCTGTCGCATGCTAAACGAGACTTAAGAATCACTACCACAGTCATTCAAAAGTCTTGTATTAGTATGCCAAGGTGTTCCCTTACGACAATAGAATACATGAACAATTGGAGATAGATGGTTCAACCTGATAGGATTAGCATAAAAGTATAAACCACAGATATCTCAGGATCAGTTACAAAGCGTTAAGGGGCATTCCCCTGCTACACGTAAGCCTAGGTATTATCTTTTTGGTAACACTTGATCTTTCTAGGTCCATTACTAAAAACTATACAAAACTAATGGTAAACTTCTAAGGAGATAACTACTAGTTTTGCATTACCTAATTTAGCCAGGTCCGTGATGCAGTCATATGTACGGGAACTGAATTAGAAAGAAATTGTAGGGATATAAGCTATGCTAGCTTAGTAAGTTTCACTTCCAAAATTAAATGCTCAACAAGTAATATATATCAAGCAAGTTATATTAACAACCATATGAAATGCACAAGCACGTGAGCATACAATACATAAGACTTTCCAAAAATCTTATGTTGAATGGATTTACACCCTCCATTCGGGGTTAGGTGTTTCAGGCTCATACAGCCATAGATTTCAATTATTCTCATTTATATTGTGGTTGATACAGGTGCCCACCCACACACATTTTCAATTCCGGCCATTACACCAATATTTGAGTTTATAGGCCTCTCATTGCCCAGCTATTATGCCTTCTTCCCATAAAGGTATAATAACCTATGCAATGTGACTCACATATGGTATGCATGGCCAATTTGATTATAAGATCATGGCATATTAATTTAACAATTTATGGGCAATCATAGATATTGCAGACACTTCAATTCTATACCAAA
Organism: Combretum micranthum; assembly: GCA_024138025.1. Taxonomy (NCBI): domain Eukaryota; kingdom Viridiplantae; phylum Streptophyta; class Magnoliopsida; order Myrtales; family Combretaceae; genus Combretum; species Combretum micranthum. The sequence continues at coordinate 189,831 of JAMXBD010001703.1, read as the reverse complement.
TCATACAGGTATTTACAAGAAGCTCATTTCGATATTCTTATCATCGATTCACCCAAGTAGAACTCACATACACACAATCAAATTTTTATCTTGCCCTAATTCTAACGCCACTGACGTTACAATCACAATCACAAGCATATAATTTAAAAATAGTGAACTTACTCTGCCATGGTCTCCGGTCTCTAATGGTAGTGATCCAGACACATGAATTTCCCCTGATTCCAAAATCACCTAAACGAAAGAAATACCCCTATGAGTATTTCATACCATAACTAATTCTAAACTTTTCAAATAAAACTCTTTGAATTCGTAATTTCCGTGGTAATTGGAAATTCCAACTTAAAATGGCCATAACTTGGTCATTTTAACTCAAAATTTCGCAAATAAGCTATCGATTTCTATCTTCTTTGAAAGATCTATCTAATTAAGAAGTTATTACTAAATATTGAAAAAATTTAGGTCTCAGAATGTTTGGACCAGATCTGATCAGTAGCTAGAATTTGAAATTCCGAAATTGTTTTGTGAAATTTGCATTATTTCTAACAAGTAGATTATATGTACGTACAATATCTACAAGTTATGATCATGAATGTCATGATATGAGCTATCTACATGTAATTCCTTAATTATTTTTTATTAAAATGAATTTTGCAAAAACTTTCACTTTGCAATAATGTGATGACCACTTGTTTGAGAAAACTAGATTTATTCCTTTGAAAATCATGCACATTTTTACTATGATGAGGCCTTGATAACCTATATACCTAATACCTTCATTATCATAATAAATTTCCTCATTTAAAGGTTGGAAAATAGATGTTTTAAAGTGAATTTTGCCTAGTGACGAATTTTGCATAATTTTTGGAGAGAAATATATTGGTTGATCTTAGTTGGAAAACTTTTCCTTTGTTTAAGGTTTCTACTTTGACAAAACATATTTACTCTTATAAAAATCATGTCTTTATTATATCTACTCCCCAGGACTTCTATTTTTCCATTAAAATACTCATTTTGACATTTGGAATTAGGTGTTTAAGTGGGGTTCATTTTTAAATCCGAATTTTGGGAAATTGTTTTTGGGATGGTTTCTTGTGAAAAACTCATTTAATCTTTCTAAAATTAAGTCCCAATCAAGCCTACTCCCTAAGGCTTTCATTTCTTTAATAAAACTCTTGTTTTAGGATTGGAAAATAAGTATTTTCGTGGCATTTTATCCTAGCTACGAATTTCTACATTTTTATTGGAGTTGAATCATAGATCTAACTTAACTTTTGTAATCATTTTATTGTTTTGAAAATTTTTCTTAGTAAAACCATGATCAACTCATAAAAATCACTACTTAATGATATTTATTACCTAAGCCCTTTATTTTACATGTAAAACTTTCATTTTGAAGTTAGAAAATATGTTTTCTAAATGGTTCTTTCTCAAGATCTTAATTTGAAAAATCACTTTTTGATAGAAGCAAAATGGATCTTGAGTTTTAATCAACACTTTCATTAAGACTATCATGTAGCAAACATGTAAAGCAAGTAGATATGTCATTTTAACTACTCTAAACAAGTAGATCTACTATACTACTTATGTTATGAATGTAAATGCATCATGAAAAATATGTAGATGAGAATAATAATGAAAATATATGCACAAAATTTCAATAAGAACAATATATAACAATAATATATCAAAATACTAGTATATCAACTTTAATAGCAAGATCTATACATTGTGATGACAAAAATATCATGTTTTAGTGTTTTCATATCCCTAGCATAAAGCTCATGGGGATTTTTGGTGGAACCACACATGTATAACCTTGTCATTACATGTTTCTATAGTGGTAGGGTCAAGATTTATTACCTATTTAGGTTTGGAGAAGGAAACTTGAAGTTAAAAAAAAAAAATTATGTGTGTGGGGCAATGGAGCTCACGGCAAGGAGGGAGGAAAGGGAGAGAAAAGCTTTCCAAAGTTTGATTTGTGAGAAAGTGAAAAAATGAAAGGTGAAAAAGTGAAAGTTGAAAAAGAGATTATATAGGAAAATGAATTAGGGTTTTGTATGACTAATTTATTTTTAAAAAAAATCAAACAAATTGAGAGAGAGGGAGCAAGGGGGCATCGGTCCTTGTGGAGGAAGAGAGAGAGAGAGTTTTGGTTTTGTTTTGTGCAATAAACTTCAAACTTAATAAGTAGTTTAAGTACAAAATATATTGGAAAAGTAAATTTGTAAGGAAGTGATGTAAAATTGTAAGAATAAGTTGTAAGGATGTGAGAATAAGGTATGAGTGGTTGTACTTGATGAATAGTGTGAAAGAAAGCAAAAAGTTGATTAGACAATTAAATTACTGATAGTAATGAAAATACGATAAAAAGGTTATAACCGTAACTTTTATAACTCGAAAAATCATATAACTGATATATTTAGAAATATTATGAAATTACGAATCTAACGGTACTAATATCATATATTTAATATCTCGAGCCCTGGGACACACTTTTTAAGATCTGTATCCGATCAGGATTGAAATAGGTCGAAAATCCACTCATCTAGTATTGTTAAGTATTCGAATATTAATACGAGCCAACCAACACTTCACACTCATTTTTCGACTCCTTGATTTGAGAGCACAGGATTGCTGGATCTAAACTGTTAGGGTTTCCTGAAGTTTTATTGACTTAGTATTTCTGGTTGACTTTTTGATTTAGGGTTTTTTTTTTAATTAACTTGTTTCTATTCTTTCGAGGTTTTGTTCTTAGCATTACGGGACATAAGGTTTCCAAGTCCGATTGGGCCAAAGGTATTCTTTTAGGGTTTCGGTTTCCAGTTTTAAGTTTTCTAAAATCAAACTTAGGTTCGCTAAGAAAACAAGGGTTTACACTTACCTGGACTACTCCCCTCAAAACCACCTATAGAAGGTGTCTTCTCACCAAATCCAAAATGCATCATCCCCCCACATTCGAAAAGTCAAAACTAAAAGGAGGCTTGCCATCACTTTCCTTAACTCTCTTAGCTGCCCTGTCTACATCATCTCTATTGGAATTACAAGAGGATGAGTTTTTGGAAGAATTATCTGAAGGTCCACTATGGTTAGCCATTGTGTTTGGGTGTTTAGAGTTTTCCTTAGTTGAAGTTGCAACCTTTGATGATGGAACCGATGCTTTGGGCCATACAAATTCAAGTAACCCTAGTAGAAGAAAGTGCAAGAATGAGAAAAGAAAGAAAAGAAATGACCTTCTTTTCACAATGAACAAATGAAAAATGAAGAGAGAGAGAGAGAAGGAATGACAAAATTTTTTAAATGTTGTTAAAACTTTCCTTACATAAGTAAGTAAAACATTGCTTCAAAACTACCAACTCTAGGAAGTGCATGCACATGTTAAGATCCATTACATCACATCACTCAATCAATTGTTAGAAACGATAGGCACGAACATGCCTCATTTTGAATCTGAAGTCATCTAGGATAAGCTACGACCTTCACTTCAATCACTTAGCTTGAGACTTTACTTGTAAGCACATGGGCAAAATAGACCTGCGCTCTAGTACCTAACCACCTCAAGTCCCTTCTAGGGACTCGATGGTATGGTCCCGATTAAAATATGTCGAGGATGTAGCTCAAATGGCTAGAGACAACTTTGTGGCTCTCCATGTCGGCTCTAATAAGTTAACACAATGCAACAACCACTCTCCTTGCTAATTTATGACTAAAGTGGGGGTAAGGACAAGTGTTGATAGGAAATATATGTCAATAGCCTAATACGCCCAACATCAACTGAATGAGCTAGCAGACCTATGAAAAATCACTCATGTACTTTGGCTTAGATGGCCTCAATAAGCCTTTGGCCCATGAAGGACTTTAACCTCAACTCAAATCTTGTGCTTTCCATGAGGGTCTCAAACATGTCCACACCTTGGCTTAGTCCTCAAGCTCCATGAGGACCTTAGTCCATATGAGGATTGAGGTCTCACCTGACCTAAGTCGCAATTCCTAACATTAAGGCCCATTCCACAACAAACACGGCTCTACACATGGTGGCGTACAGCAACCCATTTAACATGCCCATCTCCTTAAGGGAAAGAACACCAGCTACTCTTCATGTTTAATCTCATTCTCCATCTTGAGTTTAAGTTAGCTAATAGATTTAGGGATTCGACTTATGGAATGTGAGTATTCCGTAGGTCGCCCATTTTCTTATTGCTATAATTTATAAATAGATCCTCACACCAACAATATGCTAAAAAAAAACTCTCATGGAAAACAATACACTATCTAAGTTTACCCATTTTCTCTTAAACTCACTGTTAACTTAAGCATCAGAGTAACCATGTTGGGTAAACCCACAACATACCATCTACAACAAATAGGATTTTTTTTATTGCACTATTGTGTTAAACATAGACAAAATTAACAACAATTTGACAAATTAATAAATTAAATTATGATTTACACAAGAAAAAAAGAAAAATAGACATACTTGCGATGGAACAAATTGTCTTTGAATTCTTTTATCATAAATTTCCCTAACCAATTCGTAACAACTTTCATAAAAATCATAGAAATATTTTATATTGTAAATAGAATTAGTGATAATAATTTTTATGATAAAAATTTGAGAAAGAAGTTATGTTTTTGAAAGTCTTTTATGAAAAAATTTGTAATCACCCAGGTTTATACAAACCAAATATTATATTCATTGAGTTATAATATAAAAAATTTGAAAGAAGCTTTAAGAAAAGTTATGAAGATCACTTCAAATTCTTCCGTTTTAAGAATGATAAAAAAACAAAAATAAACACTGTAATTTTTGTTTAAGAGTTAGAATTGTTATCAATAAAATTTAAAAAAATAATTTTTCCGCAATTTATCATAATCAATGATCAATAATAACTCGACAAATTAACAAGGTAATTATTATAACTTTAGTAAATATAAAAGTATTGTATGATAATCAGTAGTTTGTAAACTAAATAGGTAATAAACAATATTATAGAAATGAAGACTCTAGTAATAAAATGAGCTATTATAATATCACATGATAAGTCAATAATTAAGGGTATGACTAAAAATCAATATATTAATATTATGATCATGAGATAAAAAGTAAATAAGTGGTTGAATTTTAAGATTTCAAATATCCCCTTTAATTGGTCTATTTGCTTTAGCAATCTTTGTTAACAAATCATATTTTATTATCCTTTGTCATTTCCAAACTAAACTCTTTTTCTTTAATTTCAAATCTCTAAATCCTTCAAAACTTTAATTTAAATATTAAATTTGTAAATCCTAAGTTTTAGTCTATCTCATGAATCGAATTATTAATTACTTGCAATCATCAATTTGGGCCCTTTTTTCTTTTAATCTATAAATGACCCAAATTTCTTAAGTTCAATTACTTAAATTTATAAATAAATCTAATATAGCCATTTTAACCTAAATCTTATTTCCTTAATCCTTATAAATTTTGAAGTCATCCGCTGATTAAAAATATCAGTCTTATGTTCAAACTCAAACTAAATATCAAATTTTTACAAATTAAACTCCTAAGCTAGACTTTTGATTCAAGTAATAAATTTCTATTTTATAAATCCTGAAATTTTTTATAATTATTTTCTAAACTTAATATAATCATTTAAAAAGTTTAAGCCACAACTCTTACCCACAAATATCCTTAAATGTCTTTAAATACCCACTCTTTTTTCCTTTCTTTTCTTTGCTTTTTACTGCAAGCTTTTTTCCTTCCTTTTCTTCTTCTTTTTCGCTTCTCTTTTTCTTCTCTTCCTTTTAATTTTTCTTTTTCTTCTTCTTTAAAGACTAAATCTCAAATTCAATAAGACCAAAGAAGATATTGAGTTGAAAAACAAGATAGAAGTTGAAACCAAAACTAGAAGTAGATACTATTACTAAAGAAAAGAGGTAGTAGCAAGATCGAGTTATTTCATTTTGCTAAACATGTAAGTTAGCAATCTCCTTTGTTTTTTATTGGTATATATGTATATATATGATGAATTAAAGCTAGATATAAGTGGGATTTATGATTAAATTTGTAAAAAAAGATATATGAACTTGTATCTAAAAACCCAGGTTATGTAAGCATGTGCAAATTTAAGAAGTTTAATGCCATGATGTGACCGAATTAATGTCAAATAGATATAGAAATTGTGATAACATGAATAGATTAGTAATATACACACATATATTCAAAACTTAAATATGTACATATTTGTATAGACCAGGTGTTTTGATAAAAAGATTTAATGATATATGAAGTAGAAAAATGTTTAAGAATGTTAGATAGACTTGATATGAGTTTTTATATGGTGGTATTAAAGTGTTTGCTAAAGATGTTGTAAGCCCCGAAAAATTTCAGTAAATAATTTTCAAGATGAACTTCGAAAATAAACCCTAAAAAATCACTCCAAATTAAAATTGAATTTCGACAAGTCCTAAATCACGAACGAATTCAGAAAGTTAGTTGTAAGTCCCCGAATTTTTGGATCTAAATTTAAAAGCTTAAACCCTAATCGGAAGTCTACCGGATTCTTAAGCCAACCAAACCCTAGTTTACCGTGTCCGCTTAAGTCCGGCATTGCCGTTTTCTCAAGCCCTAGAAAACAAAGTTGGAAAAGTTAGCTATTATAGTTCGTAATTGCTATAGGATATATGAAAATATCAGATTAAAGGAATTCGAGTGTCCTTTGAGCCCGATCGGACATAGTTCTTGAAAAACGTGTCCGGAAGTCTGGAATAGGAAAAATATTCCGAATATACCATTAGACTCGTAAAAATATGAGATTTCCAAAAATATCAATTTCGTAATTTTTCGGTAGCTAAAAATATCATATATCGCTTTTATACGCGTATTTTCTTACTATCGGCATTAAATTATCATGTCTACTTTTACATTACACTATTTTCTACTATTCTACACTATTCATCTATCTCTACTTTTTCTTACAACCTACTTTTACAAACCATACACCTATTTCTTACACATTTTCATTTCCAATACAACTTCACATCTTTCATTTCTTACTTTTAATTAACAAAATAACAAAAAAATAAATTTCACTCCCCCATTTCCCCATGTATGCGCCGGCCACACCCCTCTCTCTCATCCAATTTGTTTTGTTTTTTCTTTATTTAATTAATACAAATTATCTCCCACATTTTTCTATAAATACCCCCTCATAGTTTCACTTCTTTCACACCACTTCTTCTCTAAAGTTACTATACCCAAATCTCTCTCAAATTCTCTCAAAAATCCTCTCCAAGAAGTCTTCCAAGAAGCTTTCTCTAGTTTCTTCTTTAGGTAAACTTTCTTCAAGAAAATCCTCCAAGCTTTCTTTATATTTATCTACTTAGTATGAACTTAATGTGTGTTTTCTAAAACCATGAAGGTTAAGAAAGCAACAATAGGTTCATACTTTGTTTTTGTTCATCATCACAAATTCCTTTATGTTCCTTATGTTTCATTTATGTTTGTTACTATCTACTATATCTATATAGCTATATATACTATTTAGAGCATATAAGCTCATTGTCTTGCAATTTATTTATCTTTCATGCACTTTATTTACTTCATCAATTTATTTATTTCAAGGTTGATTTTAAGACTAGTCATTCTAGTCTTAGACTTGTCCTCATCAAGTCAAAAAATTTCTTTTTCTTTTCCTTTTTTGGGACTAGTCTTTTCTTAGTCCCGGGGTACCTTGATGAAGCTAAGGTTCCAATACTTGATTTATTTCTTTATATGCTTATTCTTTTAAGTTATTATGTTCTTTTTCATATTTTCATAGATTATGATTCATATTCATGCATGAACATAATAGTTTTGTCTCAACAAAATAAATGAAGGAATGCTTTCTTAAGATAAAAAGTTTTCCTCTAGAAATAAAAATATGGAGTTAATGTGTAGAGGAACTTATAAGAGATTTTACAAACATACAAGAGACTTGAAGTAAACAAGAGTTTTACAATAACTTTATCTTTTTCTAAGTAGAACCCCTTTTCATTAAAAATAAATAATCCCAAGAAACCAAGGAACCAAAATATTCTTGTGAGAAAATTGTCATTACTTTTACAAAGTCGTTGAAAACTAAGCTTAGAAATTAAAAATCAAAATCTTTCTTTTAAAATCATCATGAAATTGTTACTACTTTTAAAAGTTGTTTAAATTCAAGTTTAGGAAATAAAACCACTCTTTAGGAAATTAAAAGTAGTTGCAAGAAATTAATTTTAGAAACAAGAAATATTTGTCTCCAATAACCCAAGAATCCTTTCCAAAGTAAAATGAATGTTCCAATAAAATTTCAAGTTCAAAGTCTTTAAAAACCTTATTTTTCATAAGTTGAGACAACTTCATTTACTTCATACATTGGTTATGAGTTATTACATATATGTATATACCTTTCAAAAAGTTTACAAAATACTTAAAATATTTATCTTTTCAAATGAGCTTTGTTTACAAGAAGGAAAATAAGTTTTTGCAAATTGTGGCAAATCTGGTCGCTATCTTTTTGGAAACCCAAACGACCTAGTTTTATGAAAATAAGCATAGAAATGCGTAGATCTTTTCGAGTAGGTAGAGAATGGTATATTACACGTGAAATTCCGAGTTAAAATGAGCAAGTTATGGCTATTTTAAGTTGGAATTTCCCTTTATACGATTTTTACAGCGATTTTAAGAGAAATTTTGAAACTTCAAGAAAAGAAGTTTTATGAAAGACTCATTTTGGGTATTTCATCTTGTTTAGGTGATGAGGGACCTGATATCATCTATCCAGAGGATTATTTCGATTAGACCTACCGATTATGGAGTGAGTTAATTCTTTTCCTAAGTTACATTTCCTTGTTTGTGTTTGTAATTAGTGGAACTAGAAATTTAAGAAAAGATAAATGAACAAATGTTATGAAATAATTGTTGAATGAAAATTAAGTATATCGAAAGACGATATGTTAAATAAAAGTGTGACTTTTGTATTGATTTGATGAAATTATGGTTGATCACCTTTAACATGAATCCAACTTATATGGTTAAATGTTAAATTGAAATTCATTCATGCATATCATGCTTGTGAGTCACATTTATTTCACTAGTATTCTTCGTGTGGGGAAACGAGGAAGTGGTAGTGGTGGCTAGTAGGAGCCGGTAAGTCTACATGGGCCAGTAGGAGCCAGGAAGTCTACAGGGCAAGCAGAAGCCGTTAAATCTGCAAATATTGATGGTCGTATGGGCCTGTAACCACCCAACCCTTGACATAGAGGGCGTTAAATCCATGCTACACTTGATTTTCGGTTAATCTTGTGTATTTGGTTGATCATGTGATTGATGCATTACATATGTTGAATTACATAACTTGGTTGTCATATGGAAATGTTATATAGTTAGGAATTATCTCACTAAGCAAGATTTGCTTATACCCTTTTAGTTTTCTATTATAGTATGATTATCTATGGTTGGCCCCGAGGAGCCCAGTGTGCCAGGTATGAGTTTACGCTACTAGGAGTTTTTGGAGAAAGTTTATGTATTTTTAGTTTTGAACATAGACTTCTAGGAAAAATCTCCATAAGTAGACTTATGTGATAGTTATATTTATTTTGTTATTAGTATAGTTGATCAAAGACTTTAAGGCGGGGGAATGCCCCTAAGATAATGTACGAACTTATTATGGAATGGAGATCTTATGATTATATATTTAAGTTTATGCTTGCTTTTGCTATCTATTTAAACGTAATACCCCTGTGAGTCTCCTACTATCTTGGAAGCACGCCTTGCATATGATATCGAAGCTCCTGCGTGACTACGGATTGTCATTCATTACTTTAATATTATATGCGGCGGACTGCCACGTTTAGGATATACCCTCTGGGGCGTGACATTCGTAATCATGAGAAAACGAAAATCTTTAAACAATAAAATAAAAATCAGTGGTCTTCAAATTCAAAACCACGACGTACGAAAAATTCCATATTAACTCCGACTTATAAAAACGGGTAATATAAAGCTCAAAAACAAATTATTAAAAAGCAAATAACGATTGACTTTCGAAAATATAACTCAATTCAAGAATTCCGAAAACATTAAAGATATTAAATACTTACAAAAATAAAATTTAAAATAAATTTCTCAAATTAAATATGTTATAAACATAAATATCAGTTTCCAAATTGGCAAAGGTCTAAACCAGAAAATCACCCGGAAACCCTAACCGGAATACAATAGTGTAAGTCCGGCAATCTAGCGCCCCTAACCCTAGAGGCCAGATGTAGTTTAAATATATAGAATAGCTCATAGTAATATAGTTTTTTAAAATATCAGATTGGTAAATTTTTGACCTATTTCGAACCCGTTCGGATACAGACTTCGAAAAGCGTGTCCCGGGGCTCGAGATAAAAAATACCAATAGTACCGTTAGACTCGTAATTTCATAAGATTTCTAAATATATCAGTTATATAATTTTTCGGGTTATAAAAGTTACAGTTATAACCTTTTTATCGTATTTCCATTATTACCGGTAATTGATTAGTCTTTTGCACTATTCATTTTTATTTCATTACAAAATTTTATTATTCTTATAAAGCTTATATTTTTAGATAAATATTTTATATGTTATAGAAAATTTTGTTTTTCTAAAATTTAGTTCGTTTCGGGTCTTTACGGGATCAGATTCTGTTTAAGACCCGATACTAAAAAATAAAATAAATTAATTTAATAATTGAAAATATTTTAAAAATATTTTTATTTTCATAAAATAATTTTTTAGAATTTTTCGGGTTATAAAAATATTATTTATAGCCCATATTCGCGTATTTTGATCATACCGGTAACATATTTGTTAAAATACTAAAATAATTCAAATAATTATTTAATTTTAATTATGAAAAATCTGCTACAAATATTTGGAATAAATTTTCTAATTTTATTTTATTTTAATTTATTTTATTAATAAAGTACTTTTACAACCCATACCTTCAAGTACACCTTACACATATCACTTCCTTTTCACTTCAATCTTTCTACACATTATCCCACAATTCATGGCAGATTTTTGACTCATTTATGGCTGCCATTGTCCTTTATTTACTCCTATTTTGACTAAAATTAATTATATTTCAATCCTTCTTCAAAAAGTTACATTACACATTAATTATACAATTCAATTTTGAGTCAAATTTCAACAAAACCCTCTCTCCTCTCTCTCATTTCACGTGCAGCACCCCTTGGCTGCCTTGTTTTATTTTTTTTTCTTCTCATATTCAATTAAAACACTCATTTTCTCTCACTCCTTCATTTACTCACTTTCCCTCTTTCATTCTTTAGTCTTTCTCTCTCATTTTTCCTCTCTTTCTTCTTCATTTCTCTTGTTCCTCATGAAAAACAAGCTGCCCCCTTCTTCTTCCATGGCTTCCACACCTATTTCTTAAAGATTTCTAAGCAAATCTTCTTCCCAAAGCTCCATAGGTGATATAGGTAAAGTGTAATGAAGGTTTCATGCATCAAATGACCTTCCATAAGCTTAAAAGCTTAGGAATGATGCCAAAATGAAACACTCTCTTTTCTCTACTTTTATTATCTTGTATTTCAATTATTTTCTTGTTTAAAGTTGATATATTTTGTAGATCTAAATTTTTGTAGCTTTGATTTTGTTTATGCCATGATCTTGTTATTTAAGTTGTTATTTTGTTATTTCTTATGATTTATGCATAGATCTATCATCCACATGTCTATCTTAGTGATTCATGCATTTAAAACTAGTTTAGAAACTAGATCTAGTGTTTTGAGTTCATAAATGCATTAGATCTTTGTTTATGTTCATGAACAACTTGCTATAGCATGATGATGGTAGGAAAATTGTAGGAAACTCAAGATCTATTTTATTTTCAACAAAAACAACTTTTGAAAATTCGGATGAAAATGGAACCATATTTAGAAAAGTGGTTTTTCAACTTCAAAATGTGTATTTTTCATTTAAAATGAAGGGCTTAGGGTATAGATACCATAAATGAAAGATTTTGATAAGTAAAGTTTAGATCCATGATGTTTATAGCTTATTACCATGCATTGTTTTATGTTTATGTTCATATTATATAGATATCTTAGTTATAACTCAAACAAAATTGTGAAATTCGTATTTTGGCAAGACCCCTATTTAAAAACCACTTTCCAAGTGTCAAAATGTAATTTTTACTTAAGAAAATGAAGGCTTAATATATGTATATCATCAAGACTTCTTTTTACAAGAATCAAAAGTGATTTTCAAAAGTTATTTTCAAAATAAAAATTCTATTTTCGGATTTTGGCCAAGGCCTATTTTAAAAACATGTTTACCAACTCAAAAATGAAGTTTTTATTTAAGAAATGAAAGGCTCTTAGGATAGGATATGTAAGGAATGGATTTTCATGAGCTTAGATAGATTTTATCAAAAGATATAACCAAAAATGAATTTTGTAAATTCGGATCCCAACCAAGACCAATTTTTAGAACCCATGTATCAACTCCAAAACTCATGTTTTATGTGAAAAATGAAGTATATAGGTAATAGATATCATTAAGCAATGATTTTTACAAGTTAAAATGAGTTTAGGCATGAGTAAGGTGTTAAACAAGTAATGGAATTAAAATGAAAAATTTTGAGTTAGTGATCAATTGTCAAATTCGTAATTTGAGATGATGCATAAGTAATCACTTAGTATTTGAGCTCAAATTGCAAGTTTTATGTGTTAAATGAAGTCCTTAGGTAATTGATATAGTAAAGCCTTAAATTTTAATGTTTAAACAAGTTTTCCCCAAATGAATCATTCAAAAAGTGGATTTTCTAAAATTCGGATTTTTGAGTAAATCATATTGGAAAACATATTTACAAAGTGTAAAATGGAAATTTTTATGTAGAAATGAAGGTCATAAGTAATATATATAATGAAGACTCAATTTTAACAAAAATAATTATATTTTCTTAAGTAATAAATCCAAAACAAATGGAAATGATCAAAGTTAGAAAACTAGATTTTTCAAAAAGTAGTTATAGTTGAAGTCTTGCAAAATAAAGAGTTCCAAAATTTTCTTTTACCAAAAATCATCAAGACCATGCATACATGAAACTCATTTCATGTCATTCATGTTAGGAAATCACTCATATTGCATGTATAGTTAATTTATAGTAGGAACATTTCAAACATTTACACTAAATTTTCGGAAATTGAAATTGTTGCTGCCCTAATCTGATCCGAACTTTTCGAAGCTTCAAAGTTTTCAAAACTTGAAAATAATATTAGAATTAGATAGATCTTTCGAAGTAGATAGAAATCGATATATAATTTGCGAGATTCCGAGTTAAAATGACCAAGTTATGGCCGTTTTAAGTTGGAATTCCCGCTTAGGACGAGAATTACGAATTTGATAGTTCGTATAAATCGTTTGATTAGTTTGAGTTGAAATACTTATTAGAGTATTTCTTCCTTTTTAGGAGATCCCGAATCGACGATTCCCTACCACCGGATTATATTACTAGAAGACCGGTGATCCAATGGCCGAGTGAGTTTTCTCCTTGTTTTGTTACCTTGATTGTGATTGTAGTTAGTTGCATTAGAATTATAGGAACAAGATAAAAATCGATATGAATGGGGATGGGATATATGATGAGACTGTGATGAATGTATGCCAAAGAATACTAAAGCATATCGAAACCACGATTTGATTGGATAACTGCACCGTTCATATTATTCTGTTATATGTGTGATATTGGTTGGTCACTCTAAAGAATGTATAAATATTTTGACCTAAGCAAAAATTAAATTGGTCATGCATCGCATCGGACATATTGCATTTGGTAGCATGCTACTCCTACGCAGGTCGATCGGTATGGTCCGTGCTCGTTTGGATAACGAACCCGGTGCCAGAGCTCATTCAGGGGTACTAAGGCGCATGTGGATGCATTCTTGGATGAGCCTAGCCGAGTCGAGTGCTAAGAGCCGAGGGCTTGGGGACTAGATGCGGTCGTGTAGACTCAATACCATTCCTAACCCAAGATACGGAGGGCGTAAATCCGTTCTGTGTGTGGGTTCCGGATCCCATGCATAATTGCTTGCTCACGTGTTTGTTCATGCATAGCATATGACTGATTTTAACTTGTTTGTTATGGTACGGAACTAAGGGAATTCTCACTAAGCTAGTGTAGCTTATACCCCAATAGTTGTTTAAATGAGCAGGTTATTTCAAGAATGCAAAGTGGGGACCGAATTGGTTGGAGCCGGGAATGACTCCGGGATTTCGGCAAAGAACACGAATGTTTGAAGTTACCAGCTAGTTTTATTATTTGCCTTGTAATAGTTTTACGTAGTAGAATCTTTTGATGAAGTGTAATTGAAGTTTAATGATTTGTATTATGAAGTATAGTGATTTGTATCTGAAGTATAGTAAATTTGTATTTCCTTTACATTGTTACTCAAGCTATATCAACGTAAAATGTATTACTCCGATGAGTCTCCTCCATGTGTTAGACGCCTTGTACATAGTATGGAAGCCTTCGCGTGACTGAGGTGGTCATTCTTAGGCTTTAATATTGTGTACGGTGGACTGTCGCGTTTAGGGTACCCTTCGGGGCGTGACAGATGTAACCACATAAATAGATATATAAGTTAAAGATAGGAAAATCCTATTCATCACAAGCTTGATACAGCCTGTGAAAAGAAGCGGATTTAAAATTTATGGGTGATAAGTATCCTAAGACCCTTAATAATTGTGCTTTATTGATTATATTTTATATGATATTTTGTTGATTTATTAAAGAAAAGGATACTTACTGAATAAATTATTTATTTCAGGGAAAAGTAAGGAACAATTGAGCTTTTCAAAGGATTGATGATAAAACAAGCAAAGATTTGATGAATTTTTGAGCTATCACTACTATATCAAGAGTACATGACCAAGATACATGGGTTGTGAACTACATGTAGTGTACAATTTAAAGAACATTAATTTTCGCTGATTTTTTATGACGTTCCAGTTGTACACGACTCATCCGATCATGTAGGGTTGTGTACGTCGATAGCCCTATATATATGTGTCCTATTTCGTTATTTTGGGAAGCCAAACCATCACATTCCATTCCCTAACCCTAAAGTACATATTTTGGAGAGCTTTTCAAGGTGAAACGACTTATCAACATCCGGGATTCACAACGATTGCCTCAAAGAGTTTTATCAATCATGCTATCTCTAAACTCCTCTAGAATTCTTGTTTTTATTATCTATCATATGGAAGAGTAGATTTGTGTGCCCTAGATTTCATGATACCCTAACCCATATTTTGAATCTTTGTTAATTGATGAAAAGTTTATGTCTTAAATTTATTCATGTGATTTTATATGCTTTTATGATAATTTCTTATCAAGATTATTGTATTTTTTATTTTTGTTGGTTAGAAAGAGATTTAAATCAATAGGATAGATCATCCATGAATGAAGAATTTGCATGTTTCACCTAGACATAGGGAGATTTCGAATTCCTACAGTTGTTATTCATCGTAAATTAGGGTTTATGAGTTTCATGCAATTTTACATTAGCATTAATGAAAGAAAACATTCCCACTTTCTTATGTAAAATTAGGAATCAATTAACTTGAAGATAGTTATCGGTTTAATCAAGAAATCCTACATTTCAAGACTAAACAAATCATTAGTTTATCCTATCATAAGAATTAAGGGTTATGATGTATCAAAGTTAAGGGCATTGTTGTGAATTTATTTAAAAATAAGAAAAGCACTCATATTTTAATTAAGTTTTGTATATTTTTAGTTTAATTAGTAAATTAGAATTAATATAATCACTTGATAATTTAGGCTAAATAGTAGTAAAAAGGCTAGTACTAGTAGCTGCACATAGATCCTTAGGACGATATCCCAATTAATTTCTATATTACACGATAGATGCACTACCTTTGAGTGGATCTAGAATTAATAGGATTATGAATTATAAGCTTGGTGATCTCATACACGTCAATAGGCCATCATGGGCGTAATGAAGATCATGATAGCTAATCATAGGCATAATACAAACTGAGCAAAATTTCAAAGGCAATCACGGGTGTGAACTTGACTGCAGTTCTCACCACAACCGTGATAGAGGATGTGATCTCTTTTATTCCTTTATGCAATTTAATATGCCCTTGATTATGGGTGAGACGAAGCTAGTGATGAGCATCATAGCCCCCATCACGGGTGTGATATGTTCCTTAACACTATTCATATAAAAAAAGAAGAAAATAAAGATGAAATGAAATAGATAGATAATAAATGATATGATAAATTAGTAATTGTATAAATAGAAATGAATTAAGTGAATTAATAGGTTTAATAACTAGTTAGATTTAACATGGGTTTTAAATATAAAATAAACTTAATTAACAAATTTAGATTCAACTTGATTTAATGAGCTAAAAAGAACTAGCCTAATTAAAAACTTATAAGATATACAATAATGATCTAGTACGATGATTGAATATGATTTAGTAATTGAATTAAATGATTAAGTCTAATTAACTTGATTCCATTAAAGTTAAAGTAGACTTAGTTAATAATCTAGGTTCAATTTGACTTAGTGAACTTTAGTAAACCAAAATAAACTAAGAATGATTAAGATTATCTAACTTAGCTGAGTTAAATAAGTATAGGCTTAATAACTTATAAATGATAGAGATAATGTAATTGTAATATGATAGGCTAAACCATAAACCATGTAGGGAATCTATGTTTACATTAGATAAAAGACATATACTCGAATTAATAAAGAGTCAACAAGGTAGCTACGAATAAATGCATTTGTTTTAGTTTATACATATATAGAGAGTAGAATTTTAGAATACAACTTAATATAGTCTAAATGTTAAATAAATAAATAATAATTTAACTTTAAATCTAGCAAATGAAACTAAAGAATAAGTTTATCTAAGCATATATTTTGACATATATATAGGAAGAATAGGATTCCTAAAATGAAACTTAAGTAAACTAAGTACTTGATAGCTAATATAATGATATTGGTTATAATTAAGAAATTAAAAATAAGAAACGCTTTTGAAACTATAAACATGATTCTTAGCAGACATAAGACAATCAAAATGTGGAATGTATATTAGTATAGCACAAGGAAATTATACGTAATATAATCATATTAATTAAACATACATACATAAAATAAGATCAAGAGAAATACAATGAAAATAAATATAAATCTATGTTTCAACTAAATGTAAGATAATAAACTAAAAGGGAGTTGACTACAAAAATTTAATAAGGTATACATTAAGAAAGATAATGAATCTTTATTATTTCTTTTCATAGGATAAATAGATCAATCCCTAAATTCTCCAAAAGATAACTATGACTTAGCTTGGATGATAGATGGGTAACCTTGTGTAAAGATCCGACCCTCTAAATCCCGAGAATTAGAGTACCGAGTCCCCAACCATATATAACGTTTTCACATTATATGTAAGGTTGTCCTAAAACTAACAGTTTATGAAAATTGTTTGATCAAAACCACTATAACTTTATAAAGAACTTTTAACAAAACAAGATTGCTATCAAAAGCAATCTATATATACATTTACATCATATAAATAATGTTTAGTGTCAATACAAGACACTACAAAATTTACATGTTTTCTTAAATCAAAAAGAATCCTAGAGGATCTTAAGGTCTTTACAAAAATAGGCTTATCTATCAAGCCTTCTATACATAACTTTTCCTTAGCAAAAATTCTTCCAAAAGTCCAGGGTGTTCGAGTCCTATTCGTCCCACTTCCAGGAATCTCTCGAAATCGGACCCATAGCCCAAATCATCATAAAACTCATCTCCAATACCTGCAAAGCAGCAAAAGTGAGCCAAAGGCCAAGTACACAATAACAAATGCAAATACAAGTCATCAACCAACATAAGTCCAATGAAATGCATTAGAAGACAAGTGATTATCTTTATTAAATTTTCTTTCGCAAATCAACAGAAGGGTATTCAAACCCCGGGTCATGCTTCGGGAATTCAGGGATCCTGAGTAATAGCAGCTGCTCAAGGGTTGATATAAGCAGTCCGAATACTTATATTCCTATATCTATTTCATGAAGATAATAGCTTCATTTAGGGTTCGAAAGCCGTTGCCCGACTCTACTTAAACTCAGTCCATAATATGAGCCTAGTTCACAAGTTCCCATAAACCTTGAACTAATCCATGGTATTTCCCCCTAAGTTTAAGCAAATGTTACTCAGATATTATTCCCCTTATCGGCTATCCACTTAACTAAAAGAATCGCTATTTCATCACAGCGTACCATTGCATCATGGTAAAGTCATTGCATCATGACTTGGTTAAGCGCCTAACTAACATGTCATTGCATCATGATAGGTTTGCTGCTCCTCGGACTAGATTAAACAGTGTAATAGACATCCAATTCATTCAATATTAAGCCGAATCAATTTAAGTCAGATTAGGAATGCCTATTCCTAGCAAACATCAACAAGTTATTGCGTACCTGAACTCGTTAGTATATTACTATGATCACTCGGTGAAGAACTAACCGAAGAATCCTTAACTGAAATAGGAATATCAAAATAATCAATAAATAATATAGATTCCTCATTCACAATTATATACATATATCATATATATAAACACAATCCTAGATCAATTGTACAAGAAAATTCATTAAACCTTGCATAGAGTCTAAATATCAAATTCATGCATAAAACAGTTTATTTAACTCATATACAATTATCAAGAAATTCAAATAATTTAATACAAAGTCATAATAAAGCATTTAAACATCCTATTATATCCTAGATTGCTTAACAAGTACTTATTGCTCATATCAAACTTCAAAAAATTTTGAAAAAAGTTTTTAAAATTCAAAAGCGCAGGGGATATGCCGGCACTCAAAGCCGGCAGCTTTAAGCCGGTGTTCAACACTATGAAAATCAACACTGTCAACGCTGGCAGCACTCAAGGGTATGCCGGCTGCCTTCTTCTACGCAGGCGGCTTTGAGCTAGTGTAGAATGCAAATCCAAATTTTTTCAAAACTTCCAGAGAGGTACAAATCAGCCGCGTACACGGATACACTGGCAGCCTCTAACGATACGCCGGCAGCCTCTGACGATACGCCGGCGGCTTAAACTCACAAATTGCCAGCGTATGTTCTGAAGAACAAACGCTGGCAAAATTGTTGTAAAGGCCAGCGGTGTTCCAAAGCGGCGTTAAGAATTTTACTTCCAACGCTGCCTCTATGCCGGCGGCATTGAATTCCCATACGCCGGCGTACGTTTAAAACAGGCCTATTCGACAGAACACAATCCCCTGCTTTTTCACTTCGAAATTTCTACCCTATAACACTTTTTAAACCTTCCTCAACTACATTTTTAACTTCATATACTCACTCTACACTACTCGATCCTAGCAACTCAAAACATGAAATCAACACATTTGATCACTTCAAATTCCACTTCCATTCATTCTCAACTTTCCTACACGAACTATCTTCATTTCCTCCCAACACTTCATATCACTTCCACAATACATGAACAAACTCACACACTCACAAAACACATTTCTAGCTAATCTCAATGCATGAACAAGCAATTTAGATAGCATTTAAACTCATTTCATCCAATACTTCACATAACCACTAAGAAATGAAAACAAAACAAAAGCCATACTTAAATCAACTCACATGTAAATGCCTTGCCTTGGAGAGAACTTTGATTTTCAAAGCTTGCTATTGTTCTGAATTGGACTTGGAAAATTGAAATGAGAAAGAAAGAGAAAAGAAAGAAAGAAAAGGGAAAATTCGTATGAAATGGTGGCTGCCCCAAAAAGAGTCTAATTAAAAAAAATTAAGCCTTAAACATATCCCAAATTTGCCCTTTAAGGCATATGCAACTTTAGTTTGCATTTTGAGTGAATTTGAGTTTCATTTGGGGCTTATTTAGGCCTAATTACTAACTTAACTACTAAGAGCTTCTATCAACTAACCTTAAGCAAAACCAAAGTTGATTTTTAAAAATCTTACTTAACTTAACACCTTAATGTATAAAAGACACAATTAATAATTATACTACACACATTAATACTTATAAAACAAAATATTAATTTCACTACATATGCAAAATAACACATTTAGACTATTAGCAACACAACTATCATAATCATCATGCTCATTCAATTCAATATTTAAGATAAATAAACAAACACATGGAAATTAAATAGAATTTAAATTTAGATCATTTCACCTTGACCTTATAACTTTGGTTGTGTTTGTAATGCAATTGCACATATATTAATATAAACATAATTGGTTATGTGTGGGGATTTGGTATTCGGCTGTTGTTTGGTGATTGCTTTAGTGGATAAATTAATAAAATTGAAAGTGATCACACATTGTTTGAAATCAATGAGTTGATTTTGTTGACGAGTGTTTATTAATTGAATGGTCACTTTAA
This sequence comes from Combretum micranthum, assembly GCA_024138025.1. Lineage (NCBI taxonomy): Eukaryota > Viridiplantae > Streptophyta > Magnoliopsida > Myrtales > Combretaceae > Combretum > Combretum micranthum. The sequence continues at coordinate 169,347 of JAMXBD010001703.1, read as the reverse complement.
TAATCAGACCTAACACTATTTGGTTAACTAATTAAATAATCAAGAATTACATAATAACATACCTTGCATTAATATGGTGTTTACGTCATGTATTAGCTCCTCTGGCCTAAGGTAATTCTTTGGAGAGTCCACTGAATCTAGTAAGATTACTTGTCACGTCTCAAAATAAGGCCTAGTAGGATTGCCCTAAAGTTATCATACCACGTATGCACCCATAATATGAGAACCATCTTGTAAGTCAAAGATTACAAGACTCTATCGTATTTATTTATCATATTTATTTACTTCATATAATTTAATTACATAAAAATAATATCTTCATTTAACTCATTATGGAATTCCGATTTTTCATAGTCTGTCAAGATCATAGAGAATCGGTATCCCTTTCCAAATAATAAAAACTGATTAATTAACCTACAAAAAACAAGATCTTACTTGTTTATACAATTTATCTAATTTGCATTCTAAGGTCATCATAACCTACTTTCCTAACTTCAATAAAGTCTGATAGAGAAGCACTCTTCATACATTCCTAGCCTAATCCCAGCTAGTATTAGTCATGCACAAAACTATTAGGGGGTAAGCGAAACTGTCACGCCCCAAGGGGTACCCTAAACGTAACAGTCCGCCACACTCAATATTAAAGCTTAAGTATGACAACCTTAGCTACTCCCAAAAGCTTTGATATTAAGTGTAAGGCGTGCTCTCACAATTTTAGAGGACCGTACATGGAATTATGAAGCTTAAGAAGATATAATAACATATTAAGAAAAGAGGATTCATAATAAACATTTATTCATATCAATGGTTTTACAAACTTAGGGACATTTCCTATGATCACTATTCTATTACAAGATATTTGTACATTATTTCTAATACTAAACTTCATCTACAATTTCCTTTATCCATAAAGAAATTACCTGCCCGCAGCGTCCTCATAGCCTTAACCATAAATAGGGAAACTGCAAAAGATATCTATGGGGGTATAAGCTAACAGGCTTAGTGAGAATTATTTCCATAAATAACTTCTTGTAACAAGATTTCAGACAAGTTGTTTAATCAATCAAATGCAATGCAACATACACGTGGGCAAATAAGCATATAGCTTTTCGAGAACTATATGTTGAATGGTTTTGCGCCCTCCATTTGGGGTTTGGTGATACTTAACCTTAAATCAAGTAGTTTTAGTTAAAAAGTTTTATGCTCACGAGCACTCATCGCCAAGCATTCCGAATCTACTTGAATTGACCTTGCTTTCACATTTTCCGCCAAGCATTTCCCTTAAGCCGCCAAGCAATCGCTTTCGGATACTCCGCCAAGTGTTGCTTTCGACATGAGCCTACTATCCTTCTCACCTAAGGATAATAACCCATATGCAATGTTACTCACTTCATGGTATACATGAATCCATTTATTTATGATGTCATAGCATAATTATTATTGAATTTAAGGCGATCAAAGAATTTCATACAAATCAAAGGTTATACTAAAACAAGCATTTAAATCAATTCTGGCTCCGATATTCTTAGGATTCTTTCAAAGAATTATTTTACATACATATCGATTTATCTTTTCCTAATTCTAATGCAACTAATTTACAAGTACAACAAGTATAGCATTTTAAGGAAATAAACTCACGTTGCCATGTCGACTATTCCTCTCTATGCGAATGAGTCGTTCACACACTCCTCTTAATCGTAATAATCTTCGAAATAAAGGTATCCTTCCTCGGAGTCACCTAGCCAAAGAAAATACCCACAATGAGTATTCCTTGATGATTTTCTTGAATTTTGACAAAACAATATCAAAAGAACGTTAAAGTTCGTATAAAAGAAAGTTCCGATTTAAAATAGCCATAACTTGGTCTGTCACGCCCCGAAGGGTACCCTAAACGTGGCAGTCCACCGTACACAATATTAAAGCCTAAGAATTACCACCTCAGTCACGCGAAGGCTTCCATACTATGTATAAGGCGTCTAACACATAAAGGAGACACTCGGAATGATACATTTTATGTTGATACAATTGAGTAACAATGTAAAGGAAATAAAATCCACTATACTTTCGATACAAACCACTATACTTCAAAATACAAATCATTCAACTTTAATTACATTCATCCAAGACTTCCCTACATAAACTATTACAAGACAAATCATAAAACAGCTGATAACTTCAACATTCTCATTTCTTGCCGAAATCCCGAAGCATTCTCGACTCCAACCATTCGTCCCCACTTTGCATTCTTGAGATAACCTGTTCATTTACAACTATTGGGGTATAAGCTACACTAGCTTAGTGAGAATTCCCTTAGTTCCGTACCATAACAAGCAAGTTAAAATCAATCATATGCTATGCATGAACAAACACATGAGCAAACAATTATGCATGGGTATCCGGAACCCACACACAGAACGGATTTACGCCCTCCGTATCTTGGGTAATGAATGGTATTGAGTCTATGCGACCGCATCTAGTCCCCAAGCCCTCGGCTCTTAGCACTCGACTCGGCTAGGCTCATCCAAGAATGCATCCACATGCGCCTTAGTACCCCTGAATGAGCTCTGGCACTAGGCTCGTTATCCAAACGAGGCAACAACGGACCATACCGATCGACCTACGTAGGAGTAGCATGCTACCAAATGCAACATGTCCGATGCGATGCATGACCAATTTAATTTTTCTTAGGTAAAAAATATTTATACATTCTTTAGAGTGACCAACCAATATCACACATATAACAGAAATAATATGAACGTGCAGTTATCCAATCAAATCGTGGTTTCGATATGCTTTAGTATTCTTTGGCATACATTCATCACAGTCTCATATCTCCCATCCCCATTCATATCGATTTTTATCTTGTTCCTATAATTCTAATGCAACTAACTACAAGCACAATCAAGGTAACAAAACAAGGAGAAAACTCACTCCCATTGGATCACCGGTCTTCTAGTAATAATAATCCGGTGGTAGGGAATCGTCGATTCCGGATCACCTAAAAAGGAAGAAATACTCTAATAAGTATTTCAACTCAAACTAATCCAAACGATTTTATACGAACTATCAAATTCGTAATTCTCGTCCTAAGCGGAAATTCCAACTTAAAACGGCCATAACTTGGTCATTTTAACTCGGAATTTCGCAAATTATATATCGATTTCTATCTACTTCGAAAGATCTATCTAATTCTAATATTATTTTCAAATTTCAAAAACTTTTAGGTCGCGGAACAGAGGAGTCAGATCAGGTCTGCAACTTTGTCATTTCCAAAAAATTGTTTCGCACTCAATCAAAATGTTTCTAGTTAATGATTCATGGGTAGAAAATATGAATGAATTCCTAATATGAATGTCATGTAATGAGTTCAACATATGCATGATCTTGATGATTTTTGATAATGAAACTTTTAAGGATTCCTAATTAGCACAAGACTCCACAATAGTTACTTCTTAAAAATCCATTTTTCCAAATTTTGCTCCTCCTAGTGTTTTGAGATTCTATTCTTAGAAATTCATTGCTATCTAATAAAAATGAGTCTTCATCATCTATACTACCAAGACCTTCATTCTACATAAAAATTCACATTTTCCACCTTGCAAGTATGTTTTCAAATATGCTTTTCACAAAAATCCGAATTTTGAAAAATTTATTTCTTGCATAATTCTTTTGAGAAAACTTGTTCAATGCATCAAAATTTAAAGCTTTACTATATCTATTGCCTAAGGACTTCATTTAACACATAAAACATGCCATTTGAGCTTAAATACTAGGTGATTACATATGCATTATCTCAAATTACGAATTTGACAAATTGATCACTAACTCAAAATTTTCCATCTTAATTCCACTACTTGTTTTACACATTACTCATGCCTAAATTCATTTCAACTTGTAAAAATCATTCCTTAGATATACCTATTACATATACCTTTCATTTTTATGTAAAATAGAGTTTCAAAGTGGTTTCAAGGGTTTTCAAAATAGGTCTCAAGAATCATACGAATTTTCCTTGAACTTTTCTAACAAAAATCTTTTCTTTTCAAGTTCTTTGCCTTATATTCATAAAGATCTACCAACTAACATGTTTATATATACAAAGCCAAGCTTTTATGAACATTAATGCATGAAAACACAAAATATGCATATGAACATGAATGTCAAGGAAAACATGAGTGTCTAAACACTAGATCTACAACTTATGGGCATGAAGATGAGGTTTAAGACATGAACATATACTTTTCATGCAAGATCTCTACTTTTATATGCATGAACATAATAATACTTCAACAAAAGCTTGTTAAACACAAGATCTACTCTTGTAATGGCTTGAGATTCATGCATTCATGTTTTCTTATCCCTAGCATTTGCTCATTGGGATTTTAAGGTGAAAACATACAAGAATACTCTTGCCATTGCAAGATTATGTAGTAGAAAGACTAGAAATCATCACCTAAAAGGAGTTTTGGAGATGAAATGAACTTGTGAATGTGTGTGTGGGTGGGGTAGAGTCACGGCAAGATGAGGAAGAAGAAGAGAGGATTTTGCTTTTGAAAAAAATTTGGAATGAGTAAAAATGAGGAGAGAGAGTAGAAATGAGTTTATATATTAAGTGTTTTAGGGTTTATTTGTATAAAAAGGAGTAAAATAAAACAAAATAGAGGGAAATGGGGAGGGGGTGCGCCGGCCAACATGAGTGGGAGAGGGAGTGAAATTTGAATTTGATAAAATTTGTAATTTAAGTAATAAAATGTAATATGTAATAATTAATTAGAAACAAATTTCTTGGAAAAGAAAATATAATGAGTATTGTAAGGATGTAAGAGTAGGGTATGGGTGTGTAGTGTAGGTTGTACTTGTGAATAGTAGACAAGACATCTACTTTATCGGTTGTAAAGAAAATACGGGAAAAAGGCTATAACTGTAATTTTTATAGCCCGAAAAATTATAAAATTTATATTTTTGAAATCCTTATAAAATTTCGGTTCTAATGAATATTCCCGAATATTTTTCTGAGTTTCTGATCCCAGGGGCACGTTTTTCCGTAATTGAGCTCGGGAAGGCCCGGAATAGAAAATTTCCCAAATTTAAAACTTTCTAAGGTTTAAAATATACTTTAAAACAATAATTCATGTTCATTTATTTTATAAAAATCCTTTTGTTATGAAACTGAAGGAAAGCCGGATTTAGGGTTTCTAAGCTCCTCTCATAAAGCTTGAACCAGACCAATTTAGGGTTTCGTTCTCCGGTTTCCGAAGTTTATTCGATTACTAGGAAAACCGGGGTATTCATTATAAGAATAATAAAATTGTGTAATGAATAATAGTAAATAGTACCAAACGATTAGCTAATTACCGGTAGTGATGAAATACAAATAAAATCGCAAAATCAGGTAATTCCTAGTTATCGAAAAATTATAAAACTGATATTTTAGAAATCCTTATAAAAATATGAGTCTAACGGTATTAATAATATATTTTAATATTTCGAATCCTGGGGCACGCTTTTCGAAGTCTGTACCCAATCGGGTTTGAAATAGATCGAAACTCGTTAATCTCATCTTTTAGAGCATCCTAGAATTAATACGAATCAACTACACCTTTTTCTCTTATTCCGACTCCTTGGTTTAGGAATACGAATTGCGATCTAGGCACGGGGTTTCTTGGGAGTTTTGTGGACTTAGGTTTTCCGGTTGACTTTCCGGTTTATACCTTTGCCAATTTAGAAACTGATATTTTATGTTTATACAACATATTTAATTTGAGAAATTTATTTTATATATCATTTTTGTAAGTATTTATTATCTTTTAACGTTTTCGGAATTCTTGAATTGGGTTTCATTTCCGAAAATTAATCTTTATTTACTTTTTAATAATTTGTTTTTGGGATCTATATTACTCGATTTTATAAATCGGAGTCACGTATGGAATTTGTCGTACGTAGTGGTTTTGGAATTGAAGACCACTGAGTTCTTATTTTATTTTTAAATATTTTTTATTTTCTCAAGATTAAGAAGTTTTTGAATTCGTTCGTGTTTTGGACTAGTTGAAATTCAGTTTTAATTTGGATGTGATTTTTTAGGGTTTATTTTCGAAGTTCATCTTGAAATTATTTACTGAAATTTTCCGGGGCTTACATGGTCATTTTAACTTAGAATCGCGCATATAATATACCGATTTCTACCTACGAGAAAAGATCTATCCATTTTTAAAACTATTTTTGTCAAACTAACCCATTTAGGCCCTGAAACAGTGGTGATGAAATCCACCACGAATTTTCTAATTTAGAAACAACATTGGTTCATTCATTCAAAACTTGCTTGATAAATACTTAGTTATCTATATAGTTAAAAAATTCTCCTTTTATAGTTACTTAGCTCATATTTATTCATGCTCAAGTGTTTGTTGTCCATTCATGTTGCTCAAATAAAATCATATTGGTTTTGGAGTTTTTAGAAAAATATAGTTTACAAGAATTCATTTTTGTTGATCTCTTAAAATGAATATTTTGTTTCTTTTGTTTTACAAAAAATGTTTTATGTTGGCTTATATATATATACATATCCAAGTAACTTTTTGAAAGTAATTTTTCTTCTTTCTAAATTTTCTATACTAATACTATTTTGGAGTTTTTAGAAAATACACTATTCTTCCTATTTATTTTTTTTTTGTACAAATTCCTTTGTCTATTTGTTTGCAAAAATCTTCATTTGAAAATTCTCATCCTTTCCTCATGTTTTATGTTTTTCATAGAAATCTTCCATGCATAAAAATTTATTTTCTTTATAAAAACAAAGTGGAACAATATGTGACTTAAAGAACTTTTTATAGTAAATGTAGTTTGTAACTTGAAAAGAGAAAACTTTATTTTTGTTTTCAAACCATAGATTTTCTACTTTATATAAACTTGTTTTCTAAGTGTCTAAATCTCCTTTTTGTCAATTTATTTTTAGAACTTGAAACTTTGGACAACAATTTAAATGAAAATGAATTATGAGAAAATAATAGCAAGTAAAATAACATAAGTATAAAGTCAAGTATTGGAGTCTTAGTTTTTCAAGACTCCCGAGACTAAAAGTAGACTAGTCCAAAAATAAAAATAAAATGAAAGAAAGAAAAAAAATTGTTTTGACTTGATGAGGACAAGTCTAAGACTAGAGACAAGTCTTATTTTAATAAGGAATAAATAAATTGCGACGGAATAAATAAATTGCAATGGAATAATAAATAAATTGCATTGCATAAAGTAAATAAATTGCAAGTGAGCTTATATGCTCTAAATAATATGTACATATATATTTAGAATAATACTTAGTTATAATAACAATAATATGAACAAAAATAATAACATGAACATAAATAGATTTTTATGAACAAGAACAATACATTAACATAATGTAGCTTCCATAACTTGTAGTCTTTGGAAACTCACACTATAGTCATGTAAAGTTACATGACATGAAGAAGAAGAAAATAATATGAAGTGGTTACCTAAAGAAGACTTTGGTATTGTTATGTGGTTATGGGTTTTAATTGTTGGTAGAAGTTGTTGTGGAATTATTTTGAGAGAGTTTTGGGATGGTATTTTAAGAGAGTTGTGAGAGGAGATTTTGGGAGAGTTTTTGTATGAATTTGTGGGTAGTAATTGTGTGAAAGAAGTGAAAGAGGAGGAGGGTATTTATAAGAAAATGTGGAGGGATTTTTGTATGATTAAAATAAATAAAAATTGAAACAAATTGAGGAAGAATGGGGAGGGATAGGCGCCGGCCATGTGGGTTTAAGAGGGGGAGTGATTTTATTTTTTTGTATTTTGTAGATTAAATGAAGTAATAAATAAAGTAGATGTGAAATAAAGTTATGGGAAAGGTAAAAAGTAAAGGTTATAGGTTATAGAGTGTGTAAGAGTAGGTGTAAGAAAAAGTAGAGAGAAAAGAATAGTGTAGAATAGTAATGAATGGTGTAATGTAAAGTAGATATGACTAATAAAGTACCGGTAGTAAGAAAATACGCGTATAATAGCTATATCTGTTATTTTTACTTACCGAAAAATTACGAAATTAATATTTTTGGAAATCTTATATTTTTATGAGTCTAACGGTATATTCGGAATATTTTTACTATTCCGGGCCTCGGAAAACGTTTTTTAAGAACTGTGTCCGATCGGGTTCAAATGACACCCAAAATTCGCAAAACTAATGTTTTTATATAATCTATAGTTGGTACGAACTATTCTAGCTAATTATTCCAACTTCGTTTTCTAAGGCCAAAGAAATGGCAATGTCGGACTTAAGCGGTTACAGTAAACTAGGTTTTTGTTGACTTTGGAAATCCGGTTGACTTCTGGTTTGGGTTTTAAGCTAAACCGATTCCAAAAATTTGGGGGTTTACAGAAACCATGGGCTCAGTGAGATAACTAGATATATTATACATCAAGCAAGTTCATCAACAATCATATGTAATGCAACAATGAAACAAATGCTCAAATACAAGTTTGGATGATCTAGAATCTAAACAGGTTAAAGATTTATGCCCTTTCATTGGGGTTGAAGGACATTCACTTAATGACCCACCTGCCCAAAGAGCTAATTATATAGGAAAATCAACGATTTCTTGTTTTAGATTATCACTTTAGTTTAAAGGTATTTTAACTAACCGTTTCATGTGTCAATCATTACAAACTCCCTTAGTATTAGTAATTTCAAAGCGTTACCATGGATGACGCTCTTCATTGCTACTTAGTTCCTGTGGAACCAACGGAACAAAGAAAACCTTGGAAGAACTATTAGTTTTTTGTATAGAGAAACCCAGCATTAGCAGAGAACCAAAATACTAATACGTAGCAAGCTGTCATATTTTTCTTTTTAAAATATGCAATAATTCAGTTCGTATAATGCATGATTGTTTTAATTATAAAGCCAATAATTCTTAATCAGGCTTATAGTGATCACACTTACACAAAAACATATATCATATCTTTCTCAAATCACCAAACAATTTATATTACAACTTTTGTTATCTTGGTTTGTCAACACAAAGAAACGGTTCATATCACATACTCAAGAGTCTTCTACATCAACCATATTATTACTTTGTATTACAAATGTCACTAGTTACAAACACAAACAATGTAATAGATCTGAGTTACTCATCTATCATCCTTACGAAATTGTCCTAATATACTACTAGAAGTCCAAGAAATGTTCTATTTTTCCTATAAAATAAGATAACATATATCTATTATTATACTGTTATTTTATGTAATGATATTGACGATATTCTTTCGGGTCATAGTTATCAATTTTAATAATATTTTTATTTACTTAGTTAGGAGCCTTGACTTTACATAAGTTATATTATTTTGGTAAAGTTGTAGAATTTATATTTATATAAGAGAAGTCTTCATAAATTATAGAATATTTTGAATCTTATTTAATAATTCTATTATTAAGCTTTTATTGTTTATGTGATCTTTTAGTATGTCTAAGGTGGTTGATAATTTACTATCTATTATTTAATTTCATGATGCTTGTCATGCTCCAAAAGGTACCTTAAACGTAACAGTCCGCCACACTTTATATTAAAGCTTAAGTATGACAACCTTAGTCATTCCTAAAGCTTTGATACTAAGTGTAAGGCGTGCTCTCACAAATTTAGAGGACCATACTTTGAAATATGAAGCTTAAGAAGATAGAATAACAAATTAAGAAAAAGGAATTCATAATATTCATTCATTCATATAATTGTTTTACAAGTCTTAGGGGCATTCCCCTACCAAAAATAACTATAATCTATTACAAAAATTTTCTATGAAATCTACATCCAAACTAATGCTAAACTTCATCTAAAAATTCCTTAACCAAAAAAGGGAAAAGTACCTGGTTGCAGGGTCCACGTGGCATCAACCATAAATGTCACACCTCGAAGGATACCCTAAACGTGGCAGTCCGCTGTACATAATATTAAAGCCTAAGAATGAACGCCTCAGTCACGCAAAGGCTTCCATACTATGTACAAGGCGTCTAACACATGGAGGAGACACATCGAAATGATACATTTTATATTGATACAACTTGAGTAACAATGTAAAGGAAATACAATTCACTATACTTAAATTTCAATTCATCAAAAGATTTCACTATACAAACTATTACAAGACAATTCACAAAACCTAGCTAATATATTCAAGTATTCTTACTTCCTGCTCAAATCCCGAAGTCATATTCGGCTCCAATCATCTCGGTCCCACGTAGCATTCTTGAGTTAACATGTTCATTCAAACGTCTATTGGATTATAAGCTACAGTAGCTTAGTAAGAATTCCCTTAATTCCGTACCATAACAAGTAAGTTACAAATCATCCATATGCTATGCATGAACAAACACATGAGCAAAAAATTATATATGGGTATCCGGAACCCATACACAGAACGGATTTACGCCCTTCATATCTTGGGTTAAGGATGGTATTGAAAGTCTACACGACCGCTTGTAAGCTTTGGAAAATTTCAGTAAATAATTCTACGATGAACTTTGAAAATAAACCCTAAAAATCACTCCAAATTAAAACCGAATTTCGATAAGTCCTAAATCATGAATGAATCCAAAAAATTTCTTAATCATGAGAAAATGAAAATCCTTAAAAATAAAATAAGAACTCAGTGGTCTTCAAATTCAAAACCACTACGTACGAAAAATTTCATATTTAACTCCGACTTATAAAAACGGGTAATATAAAGCCCAAAAACAAATTATTAAAAAGCAAATAACGATTAACTTTAAAAAATATAACTCAATTTAAGAATTCCAAAAACACTAAGAGGTATTAAATACTTATAAAAATGAAATGTAAAATAAATTTCTCAAAGTAAATACGTTATATAAATATAAAATATTAGTTTCCAAATTGGTAAGGATCTAGACCGGAAAATCACCCGGAAACCCTAAACGGAATACAATAGCTTAAGTCTGGCAATCTAGCGCCCTAGCTCTAGTGGCCGAGATGTAGTTTAAATATGTAGAATAGCTCATAGTAATATGAGTTTGTTTAAAAATATCAGATGGGTAAATTTTTTACCTATTTCGAACCCGTTCAGATACAGACTTCGAAAAGTGCGTCCCGGGGCTCGAGATATCAAAAATATACCAATAGTACCGTTAGACTCGTAATTTCATAAGATTTCTAAATATATTAGTTATATAATTTTTTGGGTTATAAAGTTACAGTTATAACCATTTTATCGTATTTCCATTATTACCGGTAATTGATTAGTCTTTTACACTATTCATTTTTATTTCATTACAAAATTTTATTATTCTTATAAAGCCTTATATTTTTAGATAAATATTTTATATCTTATAGAAAATTTTGTTTTTCTAAAATTTAGTTCGTTTCGGGTCTTTATGGGATCAGATTCTGTTTAAAACCTAATACTAAAAATAAAATAAATTAATTTAACAATTGGAAAATATTTTAAAAATATTTTTATTTTCATAAAATAATTTTTTAGAATTTTTTGAGTTATAAAAATATCATTTATAGCCATATTCGCGTATTTTGATCATACAGGTAACATATTTGTTAAAATATTAAAATAATTCAAATAATTATTTAATTTTAATTATGAAAAATCTGCTACAAATATTTGGAATAAATTTTCTAATTTTATTTTATTAAGAAAGTGCTTTTACAACCCATACCTTCAAGTACACCTTACACATATCACTTCATTTTCACTTCAATCTTTCTACACATTACATTTTCACTTCAATCTTTCTACACATTAATCTACACGTCATGGCAGATTTTGACCCTCTTTATGGCTGCCATTGTCCTTTATTTACTCATATTTTGACTAAATTAAATAAATTCTACTCCTTCTTAAAGAAGCTACACATACACATTCATTACACAATTTACTTTCAAGTCATAATTCAACAAAACACTCCCTCTCTCTCTCTCTCACAAATCACGTGCAGCCCTCCCCCAATTTCTGCCCTTGTTTTATGTTTTTTTCCTCTCATTTATTCAATTAAAACACTCACTTTCTTTCTCTCCTTCATTTACTCATTCCTTCCTTTTTCATTCTTTAGTTTCTCTCTTTCTTTTTTTCCTCTCTTTCTTCTTCATTTCCTCTTGTTTTTCCATGAAAAACAAGCTGCCCCCACTTCTAAAAATAGCTTCCACACTTCATTCTTAAAGATTTCTAAGCAAATATTATTCCCAAAGCTCCATAGGTGGTATAGGTAAAGTGTAATAAAGGTTTCATGCATCAAATGACCTTCCATAAGCTTAAAAGCTTAGGATGATGATGCCAAAAATGAAACACTCCTTTTCTCCACTTTTATTATCTTGTATTTCAATTATTTTCTTGTTTACAGTTGATATATATTGTAGAACTAACTTTTTGTAGCCTTTGTTTTTTGTTTATGCCATAAATCTTGCTATTTAAGTTATTATTTTTGTTATTGCTTATGATTTATGCATATATTTCTCATTCACATGTATTCATGCATTTAAAACTAGTTTAGAAGACTATATCTAGTATTTTGAGTTCATAAATGCATTAGATTTTTATTTATGTTCATGAGCAACTTGTAATAGCATGATGATGGTAGAAAAGTTATAGGAAACTCAAGATCTATTTTATTTTCAACAAAAATAACGTTTGGAAATTCGGATAAAAATGGAACCATATTTAGAAAAGTGATTTTTCAACTTCAAAATATGTATTTTCCATTTAAAATGAAGCGCTTAGGGTATAGACAACATAAATGAGTGATTTTGATGAGAAAAGTTTAGATCTATGAGTTTAAAATTTATTATCATGGGTTTCATTTAGATGTATGTTCATATTATGTAAGGACCCGCTATCACCCTTAAATTTGAAATAGGCGATAACAGTTCCCCAACCACATATAACCTATAAGATTATATGTAAGGTTGCCTGAAAGAATTGTTTAAGAAATTCTTTATCTAATTCCATATAGATAATATACAATAGGAAACATATATATTTTTTTTTCTAAAACCTTAAACAAAACTATACTACTACATTACCAATATATTTTACAAAGGAAGCAACTTAATTCTTACATAACTAAGTACATATATATATAATTACATCCAAAGGCTTCTTACAAGCCTTAACAAAATCTTCCAAACACAATCCAAACTAACACTTTAATTACATCATAAACAAAAGGAATCACTTCTAATCTATTACAAATCATAGGGTTCCATTGAGTCCAGGGTTAGCTCTAATCCTCCAAACCATCAAGAAAATCTTCAAAGTCGGTTCCGTATCCCATACTCGCATAAAACTCATCGGAGTCATCACCTAAAATGGGTAAGATATGAGCCAAAGGCCTAGTACACAAGTAACGAATACAAATGCAAAGTGGATCACACATTCTTAGACTAATGCATTATGCAACAATCAATGGTTTATTGTTAAGTCTTTAGTTAGTAAAACAACACGGGAGTATTCAAACTCCGGACAACAAGGATCTAGTATTACATCCGCCTCCCTGAGTGGTCCCTACTGTTCATACAGACTAGGCAGCCCCACCTTCCGACGTAGCCCGTAATACTAGGGGATCCTGAGTAACGCATCACGACGCTCAGGGGGTTGATACGAGTAGCTCGGATACTCATATCTCCTAAATAATTCTATTCATTAACAAGAAAGTACCCTGCCCCCAATCTGAGCAGGATACCTGTAAGGACCCGCTATCATCCCTATATTAAAATAGGAGATAACGATTCCCCAACCACATATAACCCCTAAGATTATATGTAAGGTTGCCTAAAGGAATTGTTTGAGTAATTGTTTATCTAATTCCATAAATATATTATACAATGGGAGACATAAATATTATATATATATATATATATATATTTTTTACTTAAGTAAAGCAACACTACCACACATTTTTGGTAAAGGAAACAACTAAACTTCTAATTAGCTAAATACACACATCCATATATATACATATTACATCCAAAGGCTTCTTACAAGCCTTAACCCAAAATCCTCAAAACACGACCTAATTAATACTATAATTACACTATCAACCAAAATGAATCTCATCTAATCTATTACATTCATAAGGTCCATTGAGTCCGTGGTCATCTCTAATCCTCCAACCCATCAAGAAAATCTTCAAAGTCGGTTCCGTACCCCATACTCGTATAGAACTCATCGGAATCATCACCTGAAATAGATAAAATATGAGCCAAAGGCCCAGTACACAAGTAACGAATACAAAATGCGAAGTGGATCACACATTCTTAGGCTAAATGAACTATGCAACAATCACTTGTTCGTTAATAAGTATTTAGTTAGTAAGACAACACGGGAGTATTCAAACTTCGGGCAACAAGGATCTAGTATTACGTCCGCCTCCTTGAGTGGTCCCTACTGTTCATACAGACTAGGCAGCCCCACCTTCCGGCGTAGCCCGTAATACTAGGGGATCCTGAGTAACGCATCACGACGCTCAGGGGGTTAATATGAGCAGCTCGGATACTCATATCTCCTAAACAATTCTATCCATTAACGAGAAAGTACCCTGCCCCCAATCTGAGCAGGGTGCCGCTCTCCGAACCAGATTCAACGGCAAACAACAATCAACACTCATATATCAATAATATTTTCTTATTTTAGAGTAGTTTGATCTTGATGCCTATCCTAGCAAAGAGACAAACAAGTTACTGCGTACCTGATATAGCTCAGGAATTAACGGGGTTGACTGAGCGAAGATCTATCGCTATTTAAATCAATATTAAATTCACACTTAGCTTAAGTACTAGTTAACTAATATAAAAGATAAATATATCAAAGAAATCCAAATAAATTAATAAAGGTCATAAGAAAACATTTAAACATCCTAATATACCCTAGATCGCTTAACCAATACTTAATTGCTCAAATAACGAACTTCGGAAAATTTTAGAAAAATTTTTAAAATTTAAAAGCACAGGGGATAGGCCGGCAAGCAAAGCCGGCGGCTTTGAGCCGGTGCTCGATGCTCTGAAAATCAACACTGCCAGCGCTGGCAGTGTTCAAGGGTACGCCGTCAGCCTTTGAATCTTACGCCGGCGGCCTTTAGCCGGCGTAGAGTCCAAAACCAAAATTTTCAAAAATGTCCAAAGAGGTCTAAGCCGTCCGCTTACCTAGATACGCGGGCAGCTTTGACACATACGCCGGCGACCTTGATTTCCGCTGCCAGCATACAATATGACAGAATGAACGCCGGCTGACTTTTCCAGCGAAAGCCGGCGGCTTTCATCCAGCCTCAAGAATTCTAAATCCAACGCTGCCTCTAAGCCGGCGGCGTTGAATTCCCAGGTGCCGGCGTACGTTCAAAAACAGGCTTATACGAAAATTGTTTTGGATGTGCCCTGTTTTACTACACTTGTTCATTTTTAAAAAATTTTCCAAACTTAGTCCAAACTTTCTAAAGCTTGTTATATGATTTAAATGCTATCCTAACAGCATGAATTCTACTTCTAATCATCAAAACACTAATCACACTTCAATTTCACACATCTACTACTCATTCTTCAATCTTCCAAGATACTCACCCCCACACATCCACACTCCTATAAGATATATACTACCACTCTACTAGCCATTTAATCCCATCCACACTATCATCCATGCACCAATTCAATCTCATACCAATCATCATCTCAAATCATATATATATTCTAACATTTACAAATAATTCAACATAGAACATAAAAATAAAAGATAGAGTTTGTATTAAACTTACATGATTGAATCTTGTCTTGGAATAATATTCAAATCCTTAAGCTTGTGATAAACCTTGGCCTAGGGTTCAAGATTTTTAGGTTAAGAAAAGGAAGAAAGAAAGAAGAAAGAAAAGAAGTAAAATTCGTATGGAAATTTGTGGCTGCCAAAAGGGAGGGTTAACTTGTCCAAATTAAAGTCATTTGTCATCCAAATCTCACCATTAGGGGTATATTTGTCCTAGGTTTAATTTAGGCAAATTTCAAATGCATTTGGGTTGAATTTAAGCTCAAAAGTGGATTTAAAGTTAGCTAAAATTTCTGTCTTATGTCTAAACAATTCAAAGGTGAATTTACTAAATTCTAAACATAACACATGCATATTAATTTGAAAAAGACACACACATTAATTACACTATACACTCATTTAGAGATATCAAACAATAATATAAATTTTATAAGACTATACACATATAAACTAACACATTCACTAATCACATTAGCTAAACACTCATATATATATATATATATATATATATCATTCCAATAACATATTAGCATACAATTTAAGGAATTCATGGCTATTTCAGTACCGCTCTCCGAACCAGATTCAACGGTAAATAAGGACAATCAACACTGATCAATTAATAGAGTTTTCTTAATTTAAAGTAGTTTGATTGTGATGCCTACCCTAGCAACGAGACAAACAAGTTACTGCGTACCTGAGATAGCTCGGGAACTAATGGGGTTGATCGAGCGAGGATCTATCACTGTTTAAGACAATATTAAATTTCACATTTAACTTAAGTACTAATTAACTAGTTGAAAATATAATTAATCAAAGAAATTCAAATAAATTAATACAAGGCCATAATAAAGCATTTAAACATCCTATTATATCTTAGGACACTTAACAATTAATTATTTGATCATATATCAAACTTCGGAAAATTTTGAAGAAAGTTTTTTAAATTCAAAAGTGCAGGGGATACGCTGGCATTCAAAGCCGGCGGCTTTGAATCGGCGTTCAATACGCTTAAGATCAACACTGTCAACACTGGCAGCGTTCAAGGGTACGCCGACTGCCTTCATTCTACGCCGGCGTCTTTGAGCCGGTGTAAAATGCAAATCCAAATTTCTAAAAATTATCGAGAGGTACACGGGGTTGATTCACGCCCATGAATACCCCCAACACCGGCAGCGTATCCATGTACGCTGGCAACCTTTGATCCTACGTCGGCGGCCTTAAGCCCGGCGTTAAAAATTAAGATTCTGTTCCTATTCCACACCGCCCCTAAGCCGGCGGCGTTGGAATCCCAGTAGCTGGTGTACAATTTGAAAAATGAACGCTAGCTGACTTTTCCAGTGAAAGCCGGCAGCGTTCAAACGGCTTTAAGAAATTTGATTCTGTTCGCTTCCAACACCGCCTATAAGCCGGCGGCGTAGAAGCCCCAGATGTCGGCGTACGACCGAATTTTAGCCTATACGAAAATGTTTTTGATTTCCCCTGTTTTATTACAAACTTTGTTCACTTTCAAAAATTCCCCAAACTTAATCCAAACTTTCCAAAAGCTTGTTATATGTTCCAAACACTATCCTAACAACATGAATTCTACTTCTAATCATCAAAACACTAATCACACTTCAATCTACTTCTCAATTCTTCAATTTCCCCAAATCACTCATCCTCACCTATCAACATTCACATAAGATATAAACTACCACTCCTTTAGCCATATAATCTTATTTAAACTACCATCCATGCACCAAATCAATCTCACACCAATTAGTACATAAAATTCATTTCTATCCAATTTTAACAAATAAACATAATATAGAACATAAAATAAAAAGATACAGCTTGCATTTAACTTACATGACTAAATCTTGGCTTGGAATGTTGTTTAAATCCAAAAGCTTGTAATTGATCTTGGCTTAGGGTTTAAGATTTTGAAATGGAAAAGAAAGAAAGAAAGAAAAGAATAGAAAGGAAAATTCGTATGGAGAAAATAGGGCTGCAAAAAGAGTCCAAACCTTGTCCAAATGAAGTCAATACTCATCCACAATTTGTCATTAGGGGTATATTTGACCTAAGGTTAATTTGGGTTAATTTCAAATGCGTTTGGGTTGGTTTTAGGCTTAAAAAGTGAACTTAAAGTTTGTAAAATTTCTGTCACAAATCCTAAGCTATTCAAAAGTAATTTTATTAAATTCTAAACATAACACATACATATTAATTTGAAAAAGACACATATATTCATTACACTATACACACACATTTATACTTGTAATACAAAATATTAATTTCATTATACTATACACATACAAAATAGCACATATCTAACACATATACCAATTATATGATCCAAGCACTCATACACACACACACACACACACACATATATATATATATATCATATCAATAATACATTAATATGTAAATTAAAGAATTCATGGCTATTTCATATTATGTGTAGATCTTAGATTTGAACTTGAACAAAATTTGTGAAATTCGTATTTTGGTAAGACCCCCATTTAAAAACCACTTTCCAAGTGTCAAAATGTAATTTTTACTTAAGAAAATGAAGGCTTAATATATGTATATCATCAAGACTTCTTTTTACAAGAATCAAAAGTGATTTTCAAAAGTTATTTTCAAAATAAATAATTCTATTTTCGGATTTTGGTCAAGGCTTATTTTAAAAACATGTTTTCCAACTCAAAAATGAAGTTTTTATTTAAGAAATGAAAGGCTCTTAGGATAGGATATGTAAGGAATGGATTTTCATGAGCTTAGATAGATTTAATAAAAAGATATGACCAAAAATAAATTTTCTAAATTCGGATCCCAACCAAGACCAATTTTTAAAACCCATTTATCAACTCCAAAACTCATGTTTTATGTGAAAAATGAAGTATATAGGTACTAGATATCATTAAGCAATGATTTTTACAAGTTAAAATTAGTTTAGGCATGAGTAATGTGTAAAACAAGTAATGGAATTAAAATGGAAAATTTTGAGTTAGTGATCAAATTGTCAAATTCGTAATTTGAGATGATGCATATGTAATCACTTAGTATTTGAGCTCAAATTGCAAGTTTTATGTGTTAAATGAAGTCCTTAGACAATAGATATAGTAAAGCTTCAAATTTTGATGCACTAAACAAGTTTTCTCATAAGAAATATGCAAGAAATGAAATTTTCCAAAATTCGGATTTTTGTGAAAAGCTTGTTTAAAAACATATTTGCAAAATGTAAAATGCAAATTTTTGTGTAAGAATGAAGTCCTTAGTGGTTATGTATGATTGAGCCCTAATTTTCTAAATATCAAATGATTTTTACTTAAAGGAATTACTCAAAAACCAATTTTTACCAAATTCGGATTTTGGAATCAACCCTATTTGAAAACATGTTTACAAAGTGTAAAATAGAAATTTTTATGTAGAAATGAAGGTCATAAGTAATATATATAATGAAGACTCAATTTTGACAAAAATAATTATATTTTTTTAAGTAACAAATCCAAAACAAATGGAAATGACCAAAGTTAGAAAACTAGATTTTTCATAAGTAAGTTGTTATTATGGTCTTGCAAATAAAAAGTTATAAAATTTCCTTTAGCAAAATCATCAAGATCATGCATACATTAAGCTCATCTCATGTCATTCATGTTAGGAAATCACTCATATTGCATGTATAGCTAATTTATATAGTAGGAACATTACAAACATTTACAAAACTATTTTTTTGGGAAATTGAAATTGTTGCTGTCCTAATCTGATCCAAACTTTTCGAAGCTTCAAAGTTTTCAAAACTTGAAAATAATATTAGAAATAGATATATCTTTCAAAGTAGATAGGAATCGATATATAATTTGCGAGATTCCGAGTTAAAATGACCAAGTTATGGCTATTTTAAGTTGGAATTCCCGTTTAGGACGAGAATTACGAATTTGATAGTTCGTATAAATCGTTTGGATTAGTTTGAGTTGAAATACTTATTAGAGTATTTCTTCCTTTTTAGGTGATCCCAAATTCGACGATTCCCTACCACTGAATTATTATTATTAGAAGACCGGTGATCCAATGGCCGAGTGAGTTTTCTCCTTGTTTTGTTATCTTGATTGTGCTTGTAGTTAGTTGCATTAGAATTATAGGACCAAGATAAAAATCGATATGAATGAGGATGGGAGATATGATGAGACTGTGACGAATGTATGCCAAAGAATACTAAAGCATATCGAAACCACGATTTGATTGGATAACTACACCGTTCATATTATTTTTGTTATATGTGTGATATTGATTGGTCACTCTAAAGAATGTATAAATATTTTTGACCTAAGCAAAAATTAAATTGGTCATGCATCGCATCGGACATATTGCATTTGGTAGCATGCTACTCCTACGTAGGTCGATCGGTATGGTTCGTGGATGACTTGTTTGGATAACGAACCCGGTGCCAAAGCTCATTCAGGGGTACTAAGGCGCATGTGGATGCATTCTTGGATGAGCCTAGCCGAGTCAAGTGCTAAGAGTCGAGGGCTTGGGGACTAGATGCGGTCGTGTAGACTCAATACCATTCCTAACCCAAGATACGGAAGGCATAAATCCGTTTTGTGTGTGGGTTCCGGATGCCCATGCATAATTGCTTGCTCACGTGTTTGTTCATGCATAGCATATGACTGATTATAACTTGTTTGTTATAGTATGGAATTAAGAGAATTCTCACTAAGCTATTGTAGCTTATATCCCAATAGTTTTTTAAATGAACAGGTTATTTCAAGAATGCAAAGTGGGGACCGAATTGGTTGGAGCCGAGAATGACTCCGGGATTTTGGCGAAGAATACGAATGTTTGAAGTTATCAGTTAATTTTATGATTTGTCTTGTAATAGTTTATGTAGGGAAGTCTGTGGATGAATGAAATTGAAGTTGAATGAATTGTATTTTGAAGTATGGTGATTCGTATATGAAGTATAGTAGTTTGTATATAAAGTATAGTAAATTTGTATTTCCTTTACATTGTTACTCAATTGTATCAACATAAAATGTATCATTCCGATGTGTCTCCTTTATGTGTTAGACGTCTTGTACATAGTATGGAAGCCTTCGCGTGACTGAGGTGATCATTCTTAGGCTTTAATATTATGTATGGCAGACTGCCACGTTTAAGGTACCCTTCGGGGCATGACACCGCTACTAGTCCTCGAGCCCCTCAGGTTCATAGCACTCGACTCGGCTAGGCTCACACATAAAATGCATCCTCGGTGTGCCTTAGTTCCCTATGAATGAGCTCTGATACTGGGTCTCATTATCCAAACAAGTCCTCGGACCATACCGATCGACCTGCATAGAAGTAGCATGCTGCCAAATGCAATATGTCCGATGCGATGCATGACCAATTTGTTTTTGCTTAGGTCAAATTATTCATACATTCTTTAGAATGACCAACCAATATCATACATATAAACAATATCATATGAACAATGCAGTTATCCAATCAAATCATGGTTTCGATACGCTTTCGTATTCTTTGGCATACATACATCAGAGTCTCATCATCTATCCCATCCCCATTCATATCGGTTTTTATTTTGTTCCTATAATTCTAATGCAACTAGCTACAAGCACAAACAAGGCAACAAAATAAGAGGAAAACTCACTCGGGCATTAGATCACCGATCTCTTAGTAAAAGTAATCCAATGGTAGGGAATCGTCGATTTCGGGGTCACCTAAAAAGGAAAAAAATACCGAAATGAGTATTTCAACTCAAAACTAAACTATCCTATCTCATACAAACTATCAAATTCGCAATTCTTGTCCTAAGCAGGAATTCTAACTTAAAACGACCATAACTTAGTTATTTTAACTCGGAATTTAGCAAATTATATATCGATTTCTATTTACTTCGAAAGATCTATCTAATTCTAATATTATTTTTAAGTTTTGAAAACCTTTGAGCTTCAAAAAGTTCTAATTAGATCAGAACAGTAG
Source organism: Combretum micranthum (assembly GCA_024138025.1). NCBI lineage: Eukaryota > Viridiplantae > Streptophyta > Magnoliopsida > Myrtales > Combretaceae > Combretum > Combretum micranthum. Next base: position 147,597 of record JAMXBD010001703.1, on the reverse strand, counting down.
CGAAAACCGATTTAGAAAATTTATTTTGTGAAAGTTTATGAAGTTTCTATTATCCAAAGTAAGTATACATGCAATATGAACAAGTTTCTATCATAAATGATATTTCATGATATATATATATATATATATACATGTTCTTGATAATATTTAATAAAAGAAATTTTTAGAAAACTTTTTCTTTGTAAGACTTTATGAAAAATTAACTTAGAAAGGCTAGTCTTGTATTCTTGATAATCCCCACTTGTTTTTAGAAAAATCCCTTGATAAAATTTATTTATTCTTGTTAAAATTAAGCCTTTATTATGTATATTATCTAAGGCCCTTTTTTTTAATAAAAATTCCCATTTTACACTTTGTAAACATGTTTTTAAATATGGTTCATCCCAAAATCCGAATTTTGTAAAAATTATTTTTGTGGTGATTCCTTTAAGTAAAAATCATTTGATACTTAGAAAATTAAGGCTCAACCATACCTAGCCACTAAGGAATTCATTTCATTAATAAAACTTCTATTTTGAGTTTGAAAAATAGGGGTTTTCATACCATTACTCTATTATTACGAATTTCTTAAAATGATAAACAACTCAAATTTTTCTATTTTATTTCTACTCCTTGTTCTACATATTTTTCTTAGCATATCCCATCTTAACTTATAAAAATCATTGTTTGATGATATCTGTGACCTATACTCTTCATTTTTCATATAAAACACAGGTTTTTGAGTTGATAAAAGGGTTTTTAAGGCGTGGTCTTGAAACCATCCGAATTTCACAAGGTTAAAATAAAACTCAAATTTTACATTTTGTAATCTCTTCCTATTTTGAGAATCTCTATTAGTAGATCTACCATTTACTTATCAAAAACATCTCCTATTGATACCTATTCCATAAGCCTTTCATTTTTTTTAACAAATCCTCCATTTTTGTGTTGAAAAATGGGCTTTCAAAATTGGTTTTGATTGAGATCCGAATTTACAAAATTTATTTTTGGACATATCTTTTGATAAAATCCATCTAAACTTATGAAAATTCATCCCTTACATATCCTATCTTAAGAGCCTTCCATATCTTGAATAAAAACTTCATTTTTGAGTTGGAAAACATGTTTTTAAACTAAGCCTTGACCTAAATCCGAAAATAGAGTTTTGTTTTGAAAAATAATCTTTGAAAATCACCTTTAACCATATAAAATGAAGTCTTGATGATATATATACATTAAGCCTTCATTATCTCAAGTAAAAATTTCATTTTGACACTTGGAAAGTAGTTTTTAAAAATGGATCTGGCCTAGATACGAATTTCACTATTTTTATTCAAGTTCAAATCCAAGATCTACACATAATATGAACATGAATATAAAAGAAATGCATGGTAATAAGCCCTACACCTATAGATCTAAACATAAACATAACCAAAGCTTCATAAAAATTTCGATCTACAAAGTATAACATAAATATGAAGATAATAAAGTCTTAAAGACAACAAATATAGCAATATCATTATAGATCATAAACAAGAGGAGTGTTTCAAAGTTTTGGCATCATCATCTCTAGCCTTTAGGCATTATGGAGAGTCCTTTGATGCATGAAACCTCCATATAATCAACCAATAGCATCTATGGAAGCTTAAAAAGAAATTTTACTTAAAGAAACTTCAAGAATGGGATGTGAAAGCAATATTATTGAGATGGGGGCAGCTTGTATTCTCACAAGAACAAGGCTAAGAAAGAGTTAAAGAGAGGAAAGAGAGAGAGAGTAAATGGTGTAGGGTTGCAAAAAGAGAAAGTGTGTAAATATAAGTCTTTAAATAGAGAGAGAAGTGCATTAAAAAAGTGTTAAATTAATGGGAAAAGAAAAATAAAACAAGGGCAAAATTTGGTCGCCCGGGGGGGGGGGGGGGGGGGGGGGGGGGGGGTGCAGGGGGGCGCAGGGGGTTGCGGGCGGGCGAGGGCGCGGGGCGAGGTGAATTACAAGGGGAGAGAGGAGTGTAGTTAATTTGTAACTTCAATTTTGAAAGTATAACTTGTGTCACTTGATTCCCTAATTAAAAGAAAAGAGGCTATTTTTAGGAGTGTGGTCAGCTTCCATGCGTGGGAGATGGAGTGAAGAAAGAGTGAAAGAAAAATTAAATAATGTGTAAAAGTGACAATTGAAATGTACTTGAAGTATGGATTGAAAAAGTGCTTTTTATTAAGGAAAATAGATAAAATAAAATTAAGAAAAATATTTTTAAATGAGAGACAGAATTTTGATAAATAAAATTAAATAATTAATTGAATTATTTTAGTATTTCAACAAATATGTTACCAGTAGATCAAAATACGCGAATATGAGCTATAAATGATATTTTTATAACTCTAAAAATTCTAACAAATTATTTTATGAAAATAAAAATATTTTTCAAATATTTTACAATTATTAAATTAATTTATTTCATTTTTAGTATCAGGTCTTAAACAGAAACGAATCCCGTAAAAGCCCGAAACGAACTAAATTTTGGAAAAACAGAATTTTCTATAATATATTATTTATCTAAAAATATAAGGTTTATAAGAATAATGAAATTGTGTAATGAATAGTAGTGAATAGTGCCAAAAGACTAGTTAATTACCGGTAGTAATGAAATACGAATATAATCGTAAAATCAGATATTTCTAGTTATTGAAAAATTATAAAACTGGTATTTTTTAAATCCTTATGAAAATACGAGTTTAACGGTATTAATGGTATATTTTTTATATCTCGAGCCCCAGGACATGCTTTTCAAAGTCTGTATCCGAACGGGCTCGAAATAAGTTAAAAATTTACCAATCTAAAATTTTTAAGCGACCTTATATTACTACGAGCTATTCTACACACTTAAACTACACCTTGGCCTCTAGGGTTAAGAGCGCGAGATTGCCGGATTTAAACTACTGTATTCTACTTAGGGTTCCCGGGTGACTTTCCGGTTTTAGATCTTTGCCAATTTGGAAACTGATGGTTTATGTTTATATAACATATTTAGTTTGAGAAATTCTATTTTAAATTTTATTTTTATTATTATTTTTTTTGTAAGTATTTAATATTTCTCAATGTTTTCGGAATTCTTGAATTGAGTTTTATTTCCGAGGGTTTATCGTTATTTACTTTTTAATAATTTGTTTTTGGGTTCTATATTACCTGATTTTACAAGTTAGAGTTAAGTATAAAATTTGTCGTACGTAATGGTTTTGAATTTGAAAACTATTGAGTTTTTATTTTATTTTTAAGGAATCTCATTTTCTCAAAATTAAGAAATTTCTGGATTCATTCATGATTTAGGACTAGTTGAAGTTCGGTTTTAATTTAGAGTCATTTTTAGAGTTTCTTTTCAATGTTTATTTTGGAATTATTTACTAAAATTTTCCGGGGCTTACAATAAATAGCTAAACTGCAAAAGATATCTATAGGAGTATAAGTTAATAGGCTTAGTGAGATTTATTTCCATAAGCAAAATCATGTGTAGAAAATTCAAACAAGTTATTTTAGCAATCAAGTGAAATGCAACATACACGTGAGCAAACAAGGCAAATAGTTTTCTAAAAACTATATGTTGAATGGATTTACGCTCTCCATTCGGGGTTTGGTGATGTGTAATCTCAAAATGAGTAGTTTTAGTTAAGTTATGCTTTCGATCATTACCGCTAAATATATAAAGTTTACTCGGGTTGAGCCATGCCTGCGGATTTTCGCTAAGTATTGGTTTGATTCAGTGTCGCCAAGTAATCACTTTTGATCATAGCCGCCAAGTGTTGCTTCCTACCATGCTATTATATCCTTTTCACCCAAGGATAATAACTCCATGCAATGTGACTCACTTCGTGATATGCATGAATCAATTTATTTAAGATATTATAATGTCATTATTATCAACTTTAAGGTGATCATAGAATTTCAAACATATCAAGTTCTATACTAAAATAAACAATTACTTAGAATCAATTCCCGCATCGATATTCTTAGAATTCTTTTAACAAATTTTTTACATACATAACAATTTTTCTTTTCTTAATTCTAGTGCTACTAAACTACAAGCACAATCAAGTATTGTATTAAGGAAATAAACTCACGTTGCCATTGCGGTAAGTCTTTCAAATGGATGAGTCGAACAAACAATCTACTTAGTTGAAATAATCCTCGGGATATAGGTATTCCTCCTCTAGATCACCTAGTCAAGAAAAATACCCAAAATGAGTATTTCTTGATAACTTTTTTAATATTTGACAAAACTATGTCGTAAGAACGTCAAAGTTTGCATAGAAGATAATTTCAATTTAAAATGATCATAACTTGGTCATTTTAACCCGAAATTGCGCATGTTATACACCAATTTCTACCCATTCGAAAAGATCTATCCATTTCTAAAACAATTTTCATCAAACTAGATTATTTAGGCCCCGAAACAGTAGCGATCCAATTCAGCATGAATTTTCGCATCCCAAATCATTTTGTTTCAAACACTAAATCATCCAAAAAAAAAAATTGCTTTGATAAGTACTTAGTTATCTATATAGTTGAGAACTCCTTTTCATAGATATGTAGCTCAATTTTCGTCCATGCTCAAGTGTTTGTTGTCCAACCAAATTTCTTGAGTAAAACAATGTTAGTTAAAAATTTAGAAAACCATAGTTTACAAGAAATCCATTTTGTAAATCCTTTTAAAATGAATATTTTGATTCTTTTGTTTTCAAAGAATTATTTCATGTTTATCTTACTATTTTCCTTGATGATTTTTTAATACAAATAAATTTCTCTATTTTCTTTTTAGAAATTTTCAATATTGGTGTCACTTTTCCTATTAGTTTTTCTATACAACTTTTCTTTGACCATTATTAGAAAAATCTTGGTTTGAAAACTCTCATTCCCTTTTTATTATGTTTTTATGGAAAATATTTTAGTATCAAAAGTCATGTTCTTTTAGAAAACAATGTAATATAGAAATGATTAAAAAGCCTTTTCAAAACAAAGATAGCTTTAAAATTATAGTGAGTTCTTCCTAAAATTTTGAAAAGAATAGATTTACTTTTGTCAAATCATAAATTCTAAATTTCATATAGAATCACCTTTGGTGATAAAATCTCCTTTTTGCAAAAGTATAATTTAAAGCTTTAAAGTTTAGACAACAATCTTTATGTGAATGATCATGAGAATAATGACAAGCAAAAATAGCATAATGAATAATAAAGTCAAGTATTGAGAGTCTTAGCTTCTTCAAGACTCCCGAGACCAAGAAGTATACTAGTCCCCAAAAGAGAGAAAATTATTTTGACTTGATGATGACAAGTCCAAGACTAGAGACTAGTCTTAAAAAAATAGCATGAAATAAATAAATTGCAAGGAAGAAAATAAACAAATTACAAGTGAGCTTATATGTTCTAAAGAATATATATATATATACATAATTATATTTAGTTAGAAATAACAATAGTAATATGAGCAAAATAAAAAAAACATATACATAAATAGTTCTTCATGAACAAGAACAATACATGAACATAGTGTAGGTTCCATAACATTGAGTTTTAGGAAACTCACATCATGGTCATGTAAAGTTACATGATATGGTAGAAATAAACATATAAAGAAAATTTTACCTAAAGAGAATTTTTGGAGAATTTTGTGTGAATGGGTTTTATGTATGTAGAAGGGGTTTGAGAGTATTTTGGGAGAGTTTTGAGAGTGTTTGTAGAGAGAGTTTTCAGATGATAATTTTTAGAGTTTTGGTAGTAAATGTGTGAATGAAGTGAAAGAGGAGGGGGTATTTATAGGAAAATAAGGAATGAATTTTGCGTGATTTAAATAAAGAAAAATTTAAAAATTTTGAGAGAGAGATAGAGGGGAGGGGGAGGGTGGAGCGCCGGCCTTATAGAAGAGAGAGGGGGAGAGATGATATTTTTTATAGTTTTGTTAATTAAATGTAATAATAAGTAAAATAGATATAATGTAAAGTTATGGGAAAGGTAAAAATAAATACAATAGTGTATAGAGTGTAAGAGTAGGTATTAGAAAAAGTAGAGATACATAAATAGTGTAGAATAGTAATGAATAGTGTAATGTAAAGTAGATATGACTAATAAAATACCGGTAGTAAGAAAATAAGTGTATAAATGTGATATCTACTATTTTTACTTACCAAAAAATTATAAAACTGTTATTTTTGAAAACTTTATATTTTTACGAGTCTAACGGTAAATTCTGAATATTTTTACTATTCTGGGCCTCAGAACATGTTTTTCAAGAACTGTATTTGTTCAGTCCAAAACGATTTGCAGTTTTGCTAATCTGATATTTTTAAGCTTCCTTATGTTATTACGAACTATTCTACATACTAATCTTACTTACTTACTCACTTAGGGTTGTGAATACAGGATTGTAGGACTTAAACTGCTATGTCTAACTAGGGTTTGTTAGCTTTAGGGTTTCAGGTTGACCTTCCAATTAGGGTTTAAGCTTAGCCGATTGCAAAACTTTAGGGGTTTACAATGCTTGTCTTGATTTTAAGTAATATTTATATTTTTATTTAGGGCTTTTTCTTCATTTTAAATTTATTTAACTTTCTCTTTCATTAATGTCTTTTTTTACAGTCAATTTTTATTTATTATTTCTTCATTTTTCAACCTTATCTATCTTCTATAAATTGAAATTTCTATTTTTTATATGGTTATATGTTGTATCTAGTTCTTTAATTATTTTTCTAACATATTTGTAGTTTCCTAGAGTTTAAATATATATATCAAATATTTATTAAACTAAAATTTTATTTTTAAGACCACAACATGTATGGTGCCATGAAAAGTAAATAAAATAGGATAAAGACATAGAATAAATTTAAATTTATACATATACTTTGTTCATAAGGATATATATACATATATATAATCGATGTATATATGATCAAATATGTTAAGAAAATTAAGAAAGCAAATTGAGTGGTCAAAGGCTGGAACAGGGGTGCCAATGGAGCCATCTAGAGCGGACAAAGGCAGCTGTAAGGCGGCTATGGAGTGCTCATCAAGCACACACAGAGTGCCTAAGGAGCGTGTGCAAGAGTGCTCATGGTGTGTGTGTGTCACGCCCTAACGAGTACCCTAGACGTGACAGCCCTCCGTACACAATATTAAAACTTGAGAATGACTACCTTAGTCACTCGAAAGCTTTTATATTGGTACAAGGCGTACGTTCACAATAAAGGGAGACCGATGGAGTTACGCATTTTACGATAATGGCAGCAGAACATACAAAATAATGCTTAATATAATTCATCCAAAAATAAATTTCTACAACTTCTATGGGGCATTCCCCTGATAAGTCTCCATAATAACTACTAAGAAAAATATTAAAACTAGAAGATTTTAAAGGAAATCTAAACTAAGTCTTCAAATAGAATTCTTCCAAAAGTTGCACAAAACATAGGTTCTACCCGGTTGGTCAAGGTAGTCTTAGGTACAAAACAACGATCCTGCAACATCAAAAATCTATTGGGGAATAAGCATAACTAGCTTAGTGAGATAATCCTTATGCAAAAGTACTCATAACATGACAATCATATAAGTCCATTAAGCAAGCATATGAAGTGCAAACAACCATATGAGCAAACAATACATACGACTATCCGGTTTTAGGATGTGCTTAGGGAAGAAACTACTAGACAATCAATTTACTGACGAATCAAGCGATCAATCACACAAACCAAGCAGCGCAAATTCCAACTTACAATCATACCAAACAACGAAATAGTAAAAGGATAACTGTCTAAACCCTCACTGGATATGACTCACTAGAAAAGGAATAGCCTTAGTATGATCTCACTGATATGACTCACTGTAAGAATCAATACTGTCACTTGCCACAATCACTATGATTGATTGATAAGAGTAAAAGAAGTTTCAAAAGAAAACCTCAAGTTCATTCATAAAATATTCAATAACTAACTAGTCTATTACATGATAAAGGGTATTTATAGTAAACCCTAAAACAAAGGCAAAAACCAATTAAAACTAGTGAAAATAATAAAGGATAGTTCAGCCAAATACATAAGTTATCGGCCTAGAAAGTAAGATGGCGGCCTATAATTCAAAGATGGCGGCTTAAGTGGCGGCCTATATGCCATGACGCTCTAGTCTTCATCTGCTCATCCTTCTGAAGCACTGACACGTGTAGTTCATTGAAGTCATAATACACGGATGGAATATCAACCAAACGAGCTTCCTCTGACTCCAAATTATTTGATAAAACTCTCATGGCAAGATTCTATAACCCTTGAGCTCGGCCTCTAGTGATCAGTCCTGTAGCTTGGTTGACCCAATTCCCATCATCTCCTTGGGCTTGTGGAAGATTTGCCCTCAAATCTGATGGGTCTTCATGAAGATCCTTTGAAATATATGAGAAAGATCTGAAACATTGAGTGTAGCAGAAACACCATATTCTCCTAGTAGCTCTAATCTATAGGCATTATTGTGATCTTCTCTAATATCTTGAATGGTCCATCTACTCTTGGAGATTGCATATGAGACTTCTTGTTTAGGAACCTGTCTTTGCTGAGATGAATCCATACTAGATCTCTAGATTGAATGCCCTAGCCTTGCAATGCTTGTTCCCTTGAATCACTTGCTGCTCTTGAGTCTTTTTAAGATGCTTAGCTGCCTTTGATGTATCTTCTGAATTTGTTGAGATCGCTTCACTCCACTAAAGCTTCTTCCTTTGTTGTTGGTTTAGCTATCGAATCTATAGGTAAAGACGGATTGAAGCCATATAACTTCAAAGGGAGACTTACCAGTTAAACTATGAGTCGACCTCTTATAAGGAAATTCAACAATAGGAAGACATAAGTCCCAATCAGAAAGATTCTTGCCAATTGTCTCCCTGAGTAAAGTCCCAAGTGTGCGGTTAGCAACCTAGTTTGGTCGTCTATCTATGGATGACATGAGGTGTTGCACATGAGCTTCCGCTTCCAAAGTGTCCTCCAGAAGAAACTGAGAAACTTAGTATCTCTATCTGAAATGATACTATGAAGTACGCCATGCAAATGAACAATTTCCTGCATAAAAAGGTTAAAAATATAAAGAGCATCATTCGTCTTATGATAAGGCACAACGTGTGCCATCTTGTTGAATATGTCCATAACCACCATAATAGAATCCTTCCCTCTCTATGTCCTAGGAAGTTCTGAAACAAAATCCATACTCAGATCAATCCAAGGCTGTGCTGGTACAGGTAAAGGCATGTATTGACCGTAAGACTCCTTCCTTCCTTTAGCCCTCTTACACACTACACACCTCTCTAACACCATGTGAGCATCTCTCATCATACTCGGACAATAAAAATTCTCCTCTAGTAATTCTAAAGTCCTCTTCTCACCAAAGTGCCCTGATAATCCCCCAACATGGGCTTCTCTCACCAACAACTCCCTAACTGACCTAGTAGGAATACAAAGCTTGCCCACCTTATAGAGAAACCCATCCACGTCATAAAACCCATCTACTACTTCACCCCCCAGAACATCGCTCAACAATCAAGTTAAAATAATCATCAGCAAAATACTGATCCTTCACCACCTCAAACCCAAGTAACTTTGACTGTAGAGATGTAATAAGTGCATACCTGCAAGATAGAGCATCTTCAATGACATTGGTGTTACCCTTCTTATACTTAATCACATAAGCAAAGCTTTCTAAGAACTCCACCCACTTTGCTTATCGCTTCGATAGTCATTGTTGTCCCATGGTCTATGTAAATGATAAACTCCTTAGGAAGAAGGTAATGTTGCCAAGTCATCAAAGCATGCACTTATCATACACAAAATAATTAAGCAGTGCCCTACTCAATTTCTCACTAAAATAAGCGATAGGACGTCTATCTTGCATCAATACTGCTCTTATCCCCACATCAGATGCATCACACTTCAATTCAAAAGTCTTATCAAAGTCAGGCAAAGCCAACACTGGAGCATTAGTCAACCTACTCTTGATCTCCTCAAAACTCCTCTGAGCACGCTCTCCCCACACAAAAGCCACATTGTTCTTTGTAAGTTCATTCGATGGGCTCACAATGCTACTAAAGTTCCTCACAAACCTCCTATAGAATGAAGCTAGCCCATGAAAACTACACACATCAGCTATTGACTATAGTATAGGATATTCTACTATAGGCTTGATCTTTTCCCCATCAACCTATACACAAGAACCAAAAACTACAAAACCCAGAAAATTTACCTCTAGTTAACAGAAAGAACATTTCTTAAGATTGCCATACAATTTCTGATCTCGCAACACTGAGAATACCAAACGCATATGTTCTACATGGCTATCCAAATCACATATATAGCCAAATCACAGCTATATATGAGGATGTCATCGAAATAAACAACAGCAAACCTGCCTAAGAAATCTTTCAGAACATGATTCATCAGACACATGAAAGTGCTGGGCACATTGGTTAGCCCAAAAGGCATAACCATCCACTCATACAAGCTATATCGTGTCGTAAAAGCGGTTTTCCATTCGTCTCCAACCCTCATATGTATCTGGTGGTAACCACTCTTAAGGTCTACTTTAGAGAAAATATGGGCTCCATTAAGCTCATCCAACATATCATCAAGCTTAGGAATAGGAGGTTTGTACTTAATGGTAATTTTATTAATAGCCCTACTATCAATGCACATACACCAAGTACCATCCTTCTTAGGAACTAGAAGTGCAGGAACAGCACAAGGATTGGTACTTTCCCTAACGAAACCTTGCCCCACCAACTCATCCACCTGTCTCGTTAACTCATTGGCTTCATTAGGATTCATTCAATGGGTAGGCCTATTTGGTAATACTTCTCCAAGTTGCAAATCGATAACTTGCTCAATACCCCTCATGGGAGGTAATCTTATAGGTAAGTCCTCAGGAAAAACATCAGAAAACTTTTCCAATAACTGCTTCACAGCAAAAGGCACCTGCTCTTGTTCTCCAACCTCCAACAAATACCTAACCTGCAACACATACAAAGGATCCTCAACCTGGATAACATCCTCAATCTCCTTCCACCCCATAAATAATGCTTTCTTCTTAGTGGTCCTACTAAGCTACTTCTGTGCCTCTTGCACCTCAGTTGGTGTCATAGGATTCAATACAATCTACCTTCCATCTTTCTGGAATACATAAGTGTTGCTAAACCTGTCATGCAACACCCTTTTGTCAAATAGCCATGGTCTTCCAAGTAGTATATGAGAAGCACACATGGGTAAAATATCAAAAACAATCCGATCCTGATACTTCTCACCAATGCTAAATGGAACTACTACCCTTTGAGTCACATGCAAATTTCCCTGCTCATTCAACCAATGTAATTTATAGGGTTTAGGATGTTGAGTCGTAACCAACTTCAATTTTTCCACAAGAGACGTGGCCACCACATTAGTGCAATGTCCCCCATCTACAATGAGAGCACATAAGTTACCCTTGACCCTATAAGAGATATGAAACATATTCTCTCTTTGTTCTTCCTCAGTAGAAGGAACAACGGTCATCACTCGTCTCAGCACATTTATAGACAAATACTGGTCATTCCCTCTATCATCATACACCTTAGCATCTGCATCTCCATAATATTCATCTAGTACAGCTGATAAATCTCTAGATTTACGTAACTCCTCTTCCTCCTCCTCATCATCACTCTCAACTTCCATGATAGTCATCACTCGTCGGTTTGGATATTGAGAGGCAATATGACCCATGCCTAAGCATTTAAAACATTTAATCTAGTAGGTTTTACCACCTGATGAACCGACTACTTCTTTCCCTTTGTCAGCACCATACACTGCCTTCCCCTTATCTACATCATTCTTCTCCCCTTTTGCATCCACAACAGCATTATTCTTATCAACATTCTTACTAGACCCTCTTTTATCCACATTCTTACCATCAGCATTATAAGATTTGGTAGAAGAACCATACCTGCTATTAGATGTCTTGTAAGGATTACTATATCGCTGCCTCTCAACTTTCAGCTCTAACTAAATGGCTTCCTCAAGAGTGTTATAATGCTGCAACTCTACTATGCAAGGAATTTTATACTTCAAGCCATGACAAACCTTTCCATCATCTGCTCAGGTGGCTCAACAGTGCCACAATGAGTCATAAGTGTTTCAAAATCCTGCACATATTCATCTACAACCTTTTCCCCTTGTCTGAAGTCTAAAGGCGCATAAAGAGCTCATGCCTGTAATGTTCAGGAACAAATCTCCTCCTTAGAACCCTCTTCATATCATGCCATGTTCTACATCAGCTTCACCATCCCTCCTTCAACTAGCAATTAGATTTTTCCACCACAGGGTAGCATATCTTGAATATAACAACAACTAATCGAACCCTAGTATGATCATTAATATCATAGCATTCAAACAATCCTTCTACTTTATCTTCCCAATCTAAGTAGTCATCAGCAAAACCACTTCCAACAAATGAGGGCATATGCAATTTCACATACTCCAACCCTTTAGGTGGTCGGAACTCACAATTATAATAATAGCCATCTTTAAATTTATCTCCTCTCCCTTCTCGATAAAACAAATTACCTCTATATCGTCTTCCCCTATGAACTCCTCCTCCTACTTCTTCTAACCTAACTCCTTCAACGTCAACTGGAGCAATTACCTGTTGGTTAGCAATAGGTGGTGGTGCCTATTGATTAACCCTTGGTTGTTGACCTGCTGCTATCTGCCCCACCTATGTGGTAAGCGTAGCCACCATAGTCCGTAATTCTTGTATATGGTCTTCCATAGATCTCCCATCTCCTGTAGTACGTCGACCCTAACCTCTAATAATCTGACTATTCACATCATTCCCATTCACACTGCCATTCAACAAAACTGCAAACCCTAATTTCACCACTCCTCAAACACAAAATCAACTTCAATAACAAACCTTAATTTCGAAAACCTCCACTACAACCAGCAATAACCCCCCAACAATTCACAAATATTAAATAACATAATCTAAAAGCAAAGATCAAAACTGTAAGCATCTAGATTTTTCGATAATATAAGCAAACCCTAGAACCGGAAGTCAAACCAGAACCCTAAAAGTAACCTAGTTCTATGTTTAGTCTAGTGAATCTAGGTCTGGCAATCCCATGTTCTTAAACCCTAGAAAAAGAAATCGAGATAATTGAGGACCATGGCTCGTAATAATATAGGAAAGCATAAAAATATCATATTCTTAATTTTCTAGTGTCTTTCGGATCCGAACGGGATCAATTTTCAAAAACCGTGCCCTAGTGCGCCGGATAGTGAAAATATTCTGACAACACCAATAGATTTGTAAAAATATAAGGTTTTCAAAAATATCAGTTTTAGAATTTTTCGATAACTAAAAATATCATATATAGGCCGTTTACGCGTATTTTCTTTACTACCGGTATTTTAATTGTCTAGTCTACTATTCATAGTACTTTTTTACTATTCATTACAATTCATCTATCTCTACTTTTTCTTACACTCTATTCTTACACACTACCATACCTATACCTTACAATTTACCTTCCCTATACAAATTTAATCACATCATACTTTACATATTACTTCTTTTTATAAAAAAACAACAAATTTAATTAATTTTTCTCCCTCTTCCAAGCCCTTGCCGTCCACCCTCTCTCTCATATCACTCTCAATTTGTTTTCTTTTTCAATTTATTCAATTGCATCTAATTTCCACTCCAAAAATCTATAAATACCCCCTTCTTCCTTCATTCTTTCACACAACACAATTCATACTAAAACTCTACCAAAATCACTCCATAAAATACCTTTCTCAAAATTCTGTCAAGTTCTCTCTTTTCTTTAGAAAACCCATTCCTACATATTACTACAAACCAGTTTCTTCTTCAACAAATACATAACCTTAGGTAAAAGTTTCTTTCATATACTCATCATGTTCATCCAACATAACATAAGTTTAGTGTATGTTTCTTAGACTCATGAGAGTTAAAGAAGCAACAATTTATTCATGTTTTGTTTTTGTTCATGTTTCTATTCTTTTCTTTATGTTATTATTATGTTGTTATTGCTATTGTTATTATTATTTGTTCTAACCTAACTTATATAAAGTATTATGTATATTATGTATATATATTTATTTAGAGCATATAAGCTCATTTTTTATTTATTTACTTTCAAGTTATGCAATTTATTTATTTCATGTTGTTATTAAGACTAGTCTTTCTAGTCTTAGACTTGTCCATATCAAGTCAAAACAATTTTCTTTCTTTGCTTTTCTTTTCTTTTGTTTTGGGACTAGTCTATTTTTAGTCCTGGGATACCTTGATGAAGCTAAGGTTCCCAATACTTGATTTTACTTTTATGCTCTTATTTTATTCATCTTATTATGTTGTTTTATTACATTTCTCATAGTTACATATTCTCATTCATGCATGAACATGTTGATATTATCTCAACCTTAATGGAAATGAGTTTTCTTAAGTAATAAAAATGAACTCTCTTTCAAAATAAATTTTGTCACATAAGGAATAATTTCTATCTTAACAAATATTTTCTAAGATTAGATAAGTTTAGCTCAAGTTTTAGTAATGACACTATATGTGATTTTATCAAGAAATATATGAAGTAAAGTTATTACAAACTCTCTTTTCAAACCAATAAAATAAGAAAGTTTCTTTAAACTTAATTCCTTATTTAACTAAAAGTTTTCCTAAACTTATTTATCAAAGTTTTCTACTAACACTCTAAAATACTAAGGTCTAGATAAGTTTTTCAAAAATTAACTTATAAGATCATTCTTTTAAAATGAATCTAACATTAGAAAAGCTTTAGAACACATAACCATGAAATATTTAGAAAAAACTATGTTTTCCAAAACACTAGAAATAAATTTATGGGAATCCTAAAAGATTAAAATTTCTTTTTGAAAATGTAATTATTCTTAAATTTAAGAAATGGAGTTAAAAGAAGGAAACACTTACTAATAAATTTTCCAAACAAAATTAAAAAGAAAATTTTCAAAGTCCTAGCTTTTCTCACTTTTAAGACATTTTGTTATACAAAATCATTGTTGAGACAACACCACTAAATTCATGCATATGGTTTAAGTCTATATATATGTATTCAAAGTATTTTTCAACCATACAATTATCTATATTTTTGTACAAAAATTCTTGAATGAAGAAAAGTTTGAAAACTTAAGTTTTGAAATTGGAATTTTCGTATCAAATCTGTACGTTACTATTCCGACACCCAAATAACTTCTTTTGATAAAAATAATCTTAGAAATAAATAGATATTTTTTATTAGGTCAAAATCGGTATATAATGTGCGAAATTCCGAGTCAAAATGAGCAAGTTATGGCCATTTTAAGTTAGAATCTCCATTTCATACGATTTTTGCGAATTCAATAAGATAGAATTATAGAATTTGAATAGATCTTGGATGAAATACTCATGTCGGGTATTTCTTTTGTTTAGATGTCGAGGACCAAGATCTTCTCTTCCCTGAGGATTACTTCGACTCCTAGATCGCTATGAACGAGTGAGTTTCCTTTATGCTTATGTATTCGCGCATGTACTTGTAGAAGAGAGCACTAGATGTTAGGAAAAGATAAAATTGATATGCATGTGGGATAGCATGAGAATTATGTATGTGAATTGTTATGTGCGATCAATGAACAATGAGTATATCGGAACCTGATTTGTGATTGATATAATTGTTTCTATGTATTGCCATGTGTATAATTATTGTTTGATCGCTTTAAATGATTTAATGTCATATTGGAATCCTCATATAATAAATTGCTCATGCATATCACTTAGAATATCATTTCGAAGTTTTGCTACTACTCCTCAACGTGGGACTGGAAAGGTAAGCTGCCTAGCTACATCTTGAGGGTTAGGACGTTCGGGGAATAAGGTCTCAAGGTGTAGCCGAGCCGGATCGATCGCTTGGGTATAAAAAGCCTGGGGACTAGTAGTAGGTTCGTTGGAATCCCAAGACGCGTGCAAACTTTTAAGGAGGTCGTTTGGGACCTAGTTCAAAGCATTCCCTAACCACCGATGGAGGGGTAAATCCATCACACATACGAAACCGGATAGTCGTATGTAATGTTTGATCATATGGTTGTTGCATTTCATATGCTTGTTTAATAAACTTGGTTGATTGTCTGTTATGAATACTTTTGCGTAAGGAATATCTCACTGAGCTAGTTATGCTTATACTCCTATAGACTTTTGATATTGCAGGATTATCTTTTGCACCCGAGACCATCTTGATCCCCCGGGTAGAATCCTTATTTTGGGAAGCTTTTGGAGGAATTCTGTTTTGAAGTCTAAGATTAGATTTCTTTTAAAATTTTCTAGCTTTAGTTATTTTATCTCTAGTGGAACCATGTTGTTATGGAAATTATCGGAGGAATGCCCTTTAGAAGTTGTAAGACTTTATGTTTCTATGAATTATATTAAGTGTTATTTTGTATGTTCCGCTGTCAATATCTTAAAATGCATTACTTCACTCTCCCTTTGATGTGAATGTACGCCTTGTAACCGATATAGAAGCTTTTGAGTGACTGAGGTAGTCATTCTTAAGTTTTAATATTGCGTACGATGGACTGTCACGTTTAGGGTACCCGTTGGGGCGTGACAAAAACTTTCCACTTACCAACTGCCCCTTTGTCGCAAGTTATGCTATGATACCAAATTATGATGTGCCTAGGGAAGAAACTACTAGATAATCAATTTACTTACGAATCAAGCGATCCATCACATAAACCAAGCAACGCAAATTCTAACTCATAATCGTACCAAACAACGAAATAATAAAAGGATAACTATCTAAACACTCATCGGATATGACTCACCAGAAAAGGAATAGCCCTAGTATGGTCTCACTAATATGACTCACAGTAAGAATCAATACCATCACTTGCCACAATCACTATAATTGATTGATAAGAGCAAAAGAAGTTTAAGAGGAAAACCTCAAGTTCATTCATAAAATATTCAATAACTAACTAGTCTATTACATGATAAAGGGTAGTTATAGTAAACCCTAAAACAATGACAAAAACCAATTAAAACTAGTGAAAATAATAAAGGATAGTTCGGCCAAATACAAAAGTTGTTGGCCTATAAAGTAAGATGGCGGCCTATAATTAAAGGATGGCTGTAAACCCCTAATTTTTAGGGTAATATCAAGTTCAAACCATAAACCGGAAAGTCAACTGGAAACCTTAAGTCAATAAATTCCTAAGAAACCCTAGCAATTTATATCCGATAACCTGCGTTCCTAAACCAATAAGCCAAAATACGAGTGAAGAGTATAGTTTGGTTCGTAATAATATTAGGATGCTTAAAAAGATCAGATTAGGGAATTTTCAACCTATTTCAAGCCCGATCGGATATAGACTTTGAAAAGCGTCCCGAGGCTCGAGATATTAAAAATATGTTATTAGTGTCGTTAGACTCATAATTTCATAAGATTTCCAAATATATTAGTTATAAAATTTTTCGGGATATAAAAGTTACAGTTATAACCTTTTTATCGTATTTTCATTACTACCGGTACTTTAATTGTCCAATCTACTTTTTTATTTCTAATCAACTATTCATCAGGTACAACTACCTATACTCTATTTCTTACATCCTTTCATCATATTTCTTATAATTTATTTTTCCAATATAACTTTTACTACTTAAATTACTTATTTAAGTTTGAAACATACATAACACAACACACATATCTCTCTCTCTCTTCCATACTCTCCAAAATCGGCACCCCATGTGCCCTTCCCCTCTCTCCAATTTTGTTTCATTTTTTTCTTTTACTTAACAAAAGCAGACCTTAATCTCATCTTTACATAAACCCATTTATGTTTTCCACTTTTCACTTTCTCACTTTTAATAAAGCAAAGCTCTTGAAATTTTTTTTCTCCTCTCCTTCTCTCCCTCATTATGTCGTGACCTCTCCCTCAATACACACACACACACTTTTGTTTTTCTTCAAGTTTCTTACTCTACACATCTAATAGGTAATAGATCTACACTTTACCATCCTAAAAACATGTAATGGCAAGATCATTCATGTCTGATTCCACTCAAAAATCCCCATGAGCTTTAAGCTAGAGATGTGGAAAAACTTGAACATGAGATCCTTTCCATCACAATGTTATAGATCTTATTATTTATGTTGTTTTACTATTATTTTTCTTTGTTGTAAACCCCTAAAAATTTCGGAATCGGTTTAGCACAAACCCTAACCGGAAGTCAAACGAAACCCTAAAGGTCAACAAAACCCTAGTTTACCGTATTCATCTAAATCCGGCATTGCCGTTTTCTTTGGCCCTGAAAAACGAAGTTGGGATTATTAGCTCAAATAGTTCGTAATAACCATAGGTTTTATAAAAGTTTCAGTTTCGCGAAATTTGGGTGTCCTTCGAACCCAATCGGACACAGTTCTAGAAAAACGTGTCCAGAGGCCCGGAATAGTAAAAATATTCCGAATATACCGTTAGACTCGTAAAAATATAAGTTTTCCAAAAATATCAGTTTCGTAATTTTTCGGTAAGTAAAAATAACACATATAGCTATTATACGCGTATTTTCTTACTACAGGTACCTTAATTGTCATATCTACTTTACATTACACTATTCTTTTATCTCTACTTTTTCTTACACCTATTCTTACACTCTACATAACCTATAATCTTAACTTTTTACCTTTCCCATAACTTTATATCACATCTACCTTACATATTACATCTTTTATCTTTCCAAAAAGTCCAAAAAATAAATTAAATCCTCCCCCGCGCCCCCCCCCCCCCAATTCTCAAGCATGGCCGGCGCCTATACCTCCCTCTCTCCTCCAATTTGTTTCAATTTTTCTTTAATTTAAATCACACAAAATCACTCCCCATTTTCTTATAAATACCCCCCTCTTCTTTCACTTCTTTCACACATTCACTACCACAAATTCTTACCAAAACTCTCTCAATTTTTCCTCTCAAATCGCTCTTTAAATTTCTCAAAACTCTCTCAAATAATTCCACAACAACTCCCACCAACAACAAAAACCCATAACCACATAACCATATCAAAGTCTTCTTTAGGTAACCCCTTTATAATTCTTTCTCTTCTTCATGTCATGTAACTTTACATGACCATAGTGTGAGTTTCCAAAAACTACAAGTTATGGAAACTACATTATGTTCATGTATGGTTCTTGTTCTGCCAATCCATATGTTTATGTTGTTCTATTATTATTAATATATATTATGTATATATATATATATTCTTTAGAGCATATATGCTCACTTCCAATTTATTTATTTCATGCAAAGCAATTTATTTTATTTATTCCATTTGCAATTTATTTATTTATTCCTTGTTGAAATAAGACTAGTCTCTAGTCTTAGACTTGTCCTCATCAAGTCAAAACAAGTTCTTCTTTCTTTCATTTTATTTTATTTTGGGACTAGTTTACTTCTTAGTCCCGGGAGCCTTGAAAAAGCTAAGACTCCAATACTTGACTTTATTATTTATGTTTTATGTTATTTTGTTTATTATTATCCTCTTAATCATGTTCATTTAGATTGTTGTCCAAAGTTTTATTTAAACAAAAAGAAAAATTTAGTCACTTAGAAATAAGTTTATGCAAAGTATAAAATCTAATAAACTCGTTCCTTTTCATGTTAAAAAAAGAACTCACTACAATTTTATAAACTACTTTTGCTTTGAAGAAATACTAAAATCTTTATTATTCCATCTTGTTTCACAAAGAAAATATTTCGTTGATAAAAATGTTCTTTTCATAAAAAGTAAATAAGATGAATGGCAAAGAAAAATTCTTCAAGAAAAGACCTTTACAAATAGGAAAAGAAAATCTATGATTTGAAAACAAAAATAAAGTTATTCCTTTTCAAAATTACAAGAGGAAAAATAATATTTTAGAAACTAGTTTTTCTACAAAAAGTCCTTAATTGTTCCACATTGTTTTTTATGAAGAAAACAAATTTCATGCATAGGTAATTATTTTGAAAAATATGAGACATGAGAAAGAGAATGAGAAATAACAAGTGAGAATTTTTTGAAAACAAGTAAACAAAGGAATTTACTCAAGAAAAATGAACAATAGCATATTTCTAGAAAACTTCAAATATAGTATTAATATAACTTAGAAAGTAAAAAATTTTATTTTCAAAAGTCACTTAGAAAAAGATAAATAAAACCAACATAAAACGTTTTTAGAAAATAAAGAAAACAAGGTATTCATTTCAAAGAAATTTACAATAACAATTTCCGAAAAGCTTCAACCCGACATTGTTTTACCTAAGAAAAATAAATGGGACAACAAGACACTTGAGCATGCTTAAATATGAGTTATATAGTTATAAAAAGAGAATTTTTCAACTATATAGATAACTAAGTATTTATCAAACAAATTTTGATTTCTTGAACCAAAGTTGTTTTTACTTGGAAATCCGTGGAGAATATTGTCGCCACTTTTTCAGAGCCTATATGGCTTTTTTTGTGGGAAATAATTTTATAAATGGGTAGATCTTTTCGAGTAGATAGAAATCGGCATATTATATGCGCGATTCCGAGTTAAAATGACCAAGTTATGGCCATTTTAAGTTGGAACATTTTTCTATACGAACTTTAACGTTCTTTGAACATTGTTTTGTCAAAATTCAAGAAAATCTTCAAGAAAAACTCATTATGGGTATTTTCTTTGGTTAGGTGACCCGAGGAAGGATTTCTTCACCCCGAGAACTATTACGATTAAGAGGAGTGTGTGAACGACTCATCCGCTTAGAGGAATAGACGATAATGGCATCGTGAGTTTATTTCCATTAAATGCTACACTTGTTGTGCTTGTAAATTAGTTGCACTAGAGTTAGGAAAAGATAAACTGATATGCATATAAAATAATTCCTTGAAAGAATTCTAAGAATCGAAGCCCGAATTGTTCTAAGTGATTGTTTTAGTTAATATTGATTTGTGTGAAATTCCTTGATCGCCATAAAGTTGAAAATAATTATGTTATGACTTTATAAATTAATGAACTCATGCATACCACGAAGTGAGTCACATTGCATGGTTGGGTATTATCCTTGGGTGAGAAGGATAGTAAGCTCATGTCGAAAGCAACACTTGGCGGAAGATCCGAAAGCGATTGCTTGGCGGCTTAATGGAATATGCTTGGCGGTTGATCCGAAAGCAAGATCAAATCAAGTAGATTCGGAATACTTGGCGATGAGTGCTCGCAAGTTTAAAAGTTTTTAATGAATGCTTGGCGATGAGTGCTCGCAAGCTTAAATTTTCATTATTGGAATTGTTTTGAATATCACCAAACCCCGAATGAAGGGCGTAAATCCATTCAACATATAGTTCCCGGAAAGCTATATGATTGTTTGCCCACGTGTTTGATGCATTACATATGTGTGATTAACCAACTTGTTTGAATCTTGTTACAAGAAGTTATTTGGAAATAGTTCCACTAAGCCTATTAGCTTATACCCCGACAGCTATCTTTTGCAGTTCCCGTACTTATGGTTAAGGCCTCGTGGACCATGCGGGCAGGTAATCCCTTTGAACATTGGAAATCTGGATAAAGTACAGCATAGTATTAGCATGCAAATATTTATATAATAGCTTAGAAATTTAGGAAATTGTCCTTAAGTTTGTAAAGTCTTTGCCATGAACAAATAATTATTGTGAATCCTCTTTTCTTAATATGTTTTTATATCTCCTTAAACTTCATTATTCCACATTTGGTCCTCTAAAATTGTGAAAGTAAGCCTTACACTTAATATAAAAAGCTTTTGGAAATGACTAAGGTTGTCATACTTAAACTTTAATATTGAGTGTGGCGGACTGTCACGTTTAGGGTACCCATTGGGGCGTGACATTTGTTGTTGAGTTATTTTGTTATTATTAATGTTTTGTGCATGTATTCATCATTTAACCATATCCACATAATGATCATTGTGTTCATGCATTTATGACTAGTATAATAAACTAGATCTAGTTGTTTTGAGTTCATAAATGCCTAAGGTTTTTGTTTTACGCACATAAATAACTTGTAATAGCATGATAATAGTGGGAAAATGTTATAAAGCTTAAGATCTATTTTAGTTTCAACAAAAATGGATTTTTGAAATTCGGACCTAAAAAGAGCCATATTTAGAAAAGCTATTTTTCAACTTCAAAATGAGTGTTTCACATTAAAAATGAAAGGCATAGGGAATAGGTATCATAAATGAGTGATCTTGATGAGTAAAGCTTAGATCTACTAAGGAATATTTTTAAAACAAGGAAAAGTTTACAAAAGTTATGTTTCAATCCCAATAACAAACTTGAAACTCGTAATAAGGAAAACTTAAAGTGTAAACACCTATTTTGCAACCCTAAAACAAGATTTTTATTAAAGAAATGGAAGCCTTAAGGAGTAGGTTTGATTAGAAGTTAGTTTTTGAAAGGTTAAATGAGTTTTACAAAAGAAACAATCTCAAATGGAACTTTCAAAATTCGGATTTGAAAATGACCACTATTTAAACACATATTTCCAAATGCCAAAATGACGATTTTTATGGAAAAATAGAAGTCCTAGTTAATACATGTAATAAAGACCTAATTTTGACAAGGATAAGTGAAATTTATTAAAGTATAATCTTAAAACAAGAAAAGTTTTCAAAGAATAGATTAAACAATGTTTTCATTCCTTAAAAATTTTGCAAAATTCGTAATTAGGTAGACTACCTATTTAAACATCTATCTTCTAACCCCAAAATGAAGGATTTATTAAGGTGTTAGGTATATAGATCATCAAGATTGAGTTTTGATAAAAGCAAGTGTGATTTTGCAATAAATAGAACTAGTTTTCTGTAAGGACCCCGCTATTTTACCCCTATATTTGATATAGGAGATAACGGATCCCCAACCACATATAACCCCTAAGATTATATGTAAGGTTGCCGAAAGGGATAGTTTGAGTAATTGTTTATCTAATTCTATAAGATAATACACAACAAATGACATAGATATTAGCAGCAGAAATAACTCTACTTCTAAATAGCTACATACATACATATATACATATTACATCCAAAGGCTTTTTATAAGCCTTAACCAAAATTCTCCAAACACAACTCTACTAACACAACATTTACACCATCAACCAAAAATGAATCTCATCTAATCTATTACATTTATAGGGTCCATTGAGTCCATGGTCATCTCTAATCCTCCAACCCATCAAGAAAATCTTCGAAGTCAGTTCCGTACCCCATACTCGTATAGAACTCATCGGGATCATCACCTGAAATAGATAAAATATGAGCCAAAGGCCCAGTACACAAGTAACGAATACAAATGCGAAGTGAGTCATACATTCTTAGGCTAGATGCATTATGCAACAATCGCTTATTCATTAATAAGTCTTTAATTAATAAGACAATACGGGAGTATTCAAACTCTGGACAACAAGGTTCTAGTATTACGTCCGCCTCCCTGAGTGGTCCCTACTGTTCATACAGACTAGGCAGCCCCACCTTCCGGCATAGCCCGTAATACTAGGGCTTCCTGAGTAACGCATCACGACGCTTAGGGGGTTGATATGAGCAGCTCGGATACTCATATCTCCTAAACCATTCTAACCGTTAACGAGAAAGAACCCTGCCCCCAATCTGAGTAAGGTGCCGCTCTCCGAACCAGATTCAACGGCAACAACGACAATCAACACATAAATAACAATAGTATTTTCTTATTTTTAGGTAGTTGAATCTTGATGCCTACCCTAGCAAAGAGTCAAGCAAGTCACTGTGTACCTGATATAGTTCGGGAATTAACGGAGTCGACTGGGCGAGGATTTATCACTGTTTAAATCAATAATAAATTCACACTTAGCTTAAGTACTAGTTAACTAATATAAAAGATAAACATATCAAAGAAATCCAAATAAATTAATAAAGGTCACAAGAAAGCATTTAAACATCCTAATATACCCTAGATCGCTTAACCAATATTTAATTACTCAAATAACAAACTTTGGAAAATTTTAGAAAAAGTTCTTAAAATTCAAAAGCATAGGGGATACGCCGGCACTCAACGCCGGCGGCGTTGAGCTGGTGTTCAATGTCCTGAAAATTCACAGTGCCAACGCTGGCAGTGTTCAAGGGTATGCCGTCAGCCTTTGTTTCCTACGCCGGTGGCCTTTAGCCGGCGTTGAATCCAAAACCCAAAGTTTCAAAGCTGCATACGCCGGCAGCGTTGATTTCAAACAGCCGGCGTACAATATGGGTGAAAGAACACCGGCTCACTGTCTAGCGAAAGCCGGCGGCGTTCGGTCGGCCTTAAGAAATTCGGTTCTGTGGCCTTTCAACGCCGCCTCTACACCGGCGGCGTAGAGACTCGAATTGCCGGCGTACGTTCTGAAGAACAGACGCTGGCAAATCTTCAACATAAAAGCCAGCGGCGTTGCAAACGGCGTTAGGAAAATTGATTCTGTGGGCTTTGAACGCTGCCTCTACGCCGGCGGCGTAGAATCCCCAGATGCCGGCGTACGTTCAAAATCTAGCCTATACGAAAATGGTTTTTGAAATCCCCTGTTTTTATACATTTTGATCAATTCTCAAAACTTTTCCAAACTTAGTCCAAACTTTCTAAAGCTTATTATATGATTCAAATACTATCCTAACAACATGAATTCCACCTCTAATCATCAAATCACCAATCATACTTCAAATTCACATATCAACTACTCATTCTTCAATTTTTCTATACTACTCATTCCCACACTTCCACATTCCTATGAGATGCAAACTACCACTTCATTAATCACATAATCCCATTCAAACTATCATTCATGCACCAACTCAATCTCATACCAAACATCATCTCAAAATCCTATCTACCCTAACATTTACAAACAACACATTATAGGACATAAATTAAAAGACAAAGATTGCATTAAACTCACATGAGTGAATCTTGGCTTGGAATGTTATTCAAATCCTTAAGCTTGTAGTAAACCTTGGCTTAGGGTTTAAAATTTTGGATTGAGAAAAGAAAGAAAGAAAGAAAGAAAGAAAGAAAGATAATTCGTATGGAATTTGAGGCTGCCAAAAGGGGGTCTTAATTTGCTCAAAATCGAGCAATACTCATCCAACATTGTCATTAGGGGTATATTTGTCCTAGGTTTAATTTGGGAAATTTCAAATGCATTTGAGTTAAATTTGAGCTCAAAATGTGGGTTTAAAATTCACAAAATTTCTGTCATGATTTAAGCAACTTCAAAACAATTTGATTACATTCTAAACATAATGCATGCATATTAATTTACAAAAAGACAACACATTCATTAAGCTATTCACACATTTATTATACTATACAAACATTTATAAACATCCAACAATAATATTAATTCTAATACTAATCATATATAAATAACACATTCCTTAATTATATTACTAAGCTTACACACACACACATATATATATATATTATCATTCCAATAACTATTAGCATACAATTAAGGAATTCATGGCTATTTCATTCTCTCCTCCTTCAAAAAGTTTCGTCCTCGAAACTTAGCTTACCTTAACGCTATTCAAATAACTCGGGTATTTCTGCTTCATTTCGTTCTCGGGCTCCCATGTCGCTTCCCTCTCGGTTTGTCCCGTCCACAAAACCTTCACATAAGGGATTACTTTTCTCCTCAACACTTTATCAATCCTATCCAACTTTGATCGGTTTCTCCACCGTGTTCAAATTTGGTTGAATCTCCGGTTGATGTAGAAAGAATAGTTTCGGGATCCGATATGCACTTTCGAAGTTGTGACACATGGAATACATCATGCACTTCCGACAAATTTGGTGGTAGAGCTAATCGATAAGCCAATGGTCCAATTCTTTCTAGAATCTCATACGGACCAATGTACCTTGGGTTCAATTTACCTCTAGCTCCAAATCTAATAATCCCTTTTGTTGGTGAAATTCTAAGAAACACATGATCACCCACTTCAAACTCCAATGGTCTTCTCCTCATGTCGGCATAGCTTTTATACCGATCTTGAGCCGTTTTCATCCTTTGCTTAACCACCTGAATTTTATCTACCACCTGTTGCACTAATTCTGGACCCAAAATAACCCTTTCTCCAACTTCATCCCAATGTATTGGAGATCTGCATTTTCTACCATATAGCGCTTCATAGGGTGCCATTTGAATTGTTACTTGGAAACTGTTGTTGTAAGCAAATTCAACAAGTGGCAAGTAAGTATCCCACTTATTGCCAAAATCTAGAGCACATGCTCTAAGCATATCTTCTAGGATTTGAATCGTTCTTTCCGATTGCCCGTCTGTCTGCGGATGAAATGCAGTACTAAACTGTAGTTGAGTACCTAAAGCGCATGTAGACTTTTCCAAAATCGACTGACAAAACGAGAATCTCGATCAGAAGTGATTGTCTTCGGAATCCCATGTAATCTCACTATTTCTTTGATATAGGTATGTGCCATCCTTTCCAAAGAATCTCCAACCCTCAAAGGTATGAAATGAGCCGATTTCGTTAATCTATCCACGATTACCCAAATAACTTCATGCTTCACAATAGTCTTGGGTAAAGCTGATATGAAATCCATGGTAATATCATCCCATTTCCATTCAGGTATGGATAAAGGTCGAAGCTCTCCTCCGGGTCGTTGATGCTCAATTTTTATTTGTTGACAAGTCAAACACTTGGATACATAATGAGCAATATCTCTCTTTAAACCTTCCCACCATAAATTTTTCTTCAAGTCTCTATACATTTTGGTGGTTCCCGGTGGATCGAATATGAAGACGAATGAGCTTCCTTCAAGATTTCCTCTCAACTCATATGGCACAAAAAGTCGATTCCCATATCTAATAACTTCATCTTCACCAATTCTCAACTCTTTTCTCTTCCCTTCTTCAATGGCTAACTTTATTCTTTTAACTTCATCATCTTGCTTTTGGACTTGTTTAATCCTTTCCAAAATTGTCGGTTGCAAGGATAATTGAGCCAATATCACATCAATTGCTCTAATGTAACCTCAAGTTCTAATTTCATGAAATCCATCTGAATTCCTCTTTGGCTAGAGATCATAATCACATCATCCATTTGCTTCTTCCTACTAGTGCATCCGCTACTACATTAGCTTTCCCGGATGATAAAGTATTTCCACATCATAATCTTTAATCAACTCAAGCCATCTTCTTTGCCTCATATTAAGTTCTTTCTGGTGAATATGTATTTCAAACTCTTGTGATCCGTATAGATCTTACATTTCTCTCCAAACAAATAATGTCTCCAAAGCTTCAATGCGAGAACCACTGCTGCCAATTCAAGATCATGCACCGGATAATTCTTCTCATGGGTTTTAGCTGCCTTGATGCATAAGCTATAACTTTTCCATCTTGCATGAGAACACAACCGAGTCCTTGGATAGATGCATCACTGAAGACTTCAAATTCCTTTCCACTCACAGGCAATGCCAAAATAGGAGCCGATATCAATCTTTCTTTCAACTCTTTAAAACTCTCTCACAATTGTCATCCCACACATACTTGGTATTCTTCCGTGTTAACTTGGTTATTGGAGACGCAGTTTAGAAAATCCTTCAACAAATCTTCGGTAGTATCCAGCTAATCCAAGAAACTTCTAATTTCACTCACATTAGTAGGCCTTGCCCATTTCAAAATAGCTTCAATCTTCATTGGATCAACCGAAATACCTTCCTTTGAGATAATATGCCCAAGAAAAGATATTTCTTCCAACCAAAACTGACACTTGTAAATTTCGCATAAAGTTTCTTCTCTCGGAGTTTTCGTAACACAAGTCTCAAATGCTCTCGATGCTCCTCCTTGTTCCGAGAATATATCAGAATATCATCAATGAATACTATGACAAATGAATCCAAATAATCCTTAAAGACTCTATTCATCAAATCCATGAATGCGGCTGGAGCATTGGTTAACCCAAAAGGCATTACCAAAAACTCGAAGTGTCCATACCGAGTCCGGAAAGCCGTCTTCTGAATATCTTGCGATTTGATCTTGAGTTGATAATATCCTGATCTCAGGTCGATCTTAGAGAACACTGTAGCTCCCTTTAACTGATCAAACAAATCATCGATCCTTGGTAAAGGGTATTTGTTCTTGATAGTAACTCGGTTCAATTCTCGGTAATCAATACACATGCGTAAACTTTCATCTTTCTTCTTGACAAACAGTACAGGAGCACCCCAAGGCGATATACTCGGTCTGATAAAGCCCAAGTCTTGTAACTCTTGTAATTGTAACTTCAATTCCTTCAATTCAGCTGGAGCCATCTATATGGAGCTTTAGAGATAGGTACCGTTCCAGGCAAAACCTCAATCCCAAACTCTATCTCCCGATCCGGTGGTAATCCAGGTAACTTCTCAGGAAATACATCCATAAACTCATTCACAATGGGTGTCATTTGATATCCACTTCTTCAATATTCATTGCTGCTACAACTGGTTTTTCCCACAGTTCCATAAACTTCATACTCTAGGTCTCAACCTTTCCAATTTATGTGTAAACTCCCATCAATCAAGCCAAAACTTAACTCCGCCTTACTACAATCAATGACCTTATATTGATTTAGCCAATTCATTCCCAAAATCACATCAAAATCAGATAAAGGCAACACTATCATATCAATAGGCATGCTCATTTGAAATCACAACATTTATACTTTTACACACACAAGGATGTCTATTTTCAATCACCAACGGAGTAGTCACACACATAACACGATCAATCAACAATTCAGAGGTAAGCTCACAATCATTCATAAAATTTTCAGAAATACAAGCATGAGTCGCTCCAGTATCAATTAGCACATATGCATCCCTATTAGCAACACTCAGTATACCTGCCAAAGTGTCTACTGAGGGTGTGTCCTCAATCTGTTGTAAGGCAAAAACCCTCGGATTTCTTTCCCTTCTCTACATCAACTCCACTCTTCACATTAGGTCGGTCCTTGCAATTAGAAATGTGATGCCCTCTTTGCTTGCAATATGCACAAAAGACCGGTGGTAATTTCGGATTCTTGCACTCTCTAGACTTATGCCCAACTTGACCACATGAGAAACATGCATTGGGAATCCACTTGCAATCGGACAACTCATGAGGACCATAGCACCTAAAACATTTCTTTTCAAATGCAAGTGTAGGAGCTTTATATATCGGCTTTTGATCTCCTTGTCGTCCCATAAATGGCTTCTTTCCTTTACCCATACTTCGATAACTATCATAAGATGAAGCAGGAGCGGGTCTCTTTCCCAGAAATGCAGCTCTCTTTGCTCTCCTAACTCTACTATCGTTCTGAATTTGCTCCATTAGCAAAGCTTTGGCCACCATATCCGATAAGGTATGCAACTCAAATTTCTTCACTTCACTTTGGATTTCTTCATTCAGTCCATTCTGAAATTTCTGAACTTTCATCCTCTCATCTCGGTAATCACCTCCCACAAAACGCAACAGTCTACAAATTCACCATGATATTCATCTACAGTCTTACTCCCTTGTCTCAAGTTTAACCAATCGGTTATCATCCTCTCTCACTGAATTCGGAAAGTACTTGATGAAAAATATATCCTTGAATGCATTCCATGATATGGGTAATTGTAAATTTCCACTTGTTAATCTCCACCAATTATAAGCTTCTTTCTTCATCATGTAAACCGCTAAATCCACTTTATTATCTTCCGGGGTTCTACTGGCTGCAAACGTTTTCTCAAGTTCCTCATCCACCCTTCAGCTACTGTAGGGTCGGTACTAGTGCCATCAAACTCTGGAACCATCTTACTAAAATCATGTAACTTGATTTGATTGGATTGATCATTCACAAAAGTAGCCTCATTTGATCTCATCCCTTGCTGATTACCTTGCTGCATGAGATGTTGAGTTTGTTGATACATCATCATCTGATACTGTGCATCATGGCCATCATATCCCTCATCATACATACGAGTTCGGGTCACTAGTTGGTATTTGTGACATAGGAGGAATGGGTGGTATAGGTGGAGGTGGAGGAATTTGAGTCTGTGGAGGAACTTGTGAAGCTGAAGCCGATGCAGGCGAT
The DNA here is from genome assembly GCA_024138025.1 of Combretum micranthum. Lineage (NCBI taxonomy): Eukaryota > Viridiplantae > Streptophyta > Magnoliopsida > Myrtales > Combretaceae > Combretum > Combretum micranthum. The sequence continues at coordinate 117,466 of JAMXBD010001703.1, read as the reverse complement.
GGAGTAGTCTCACTGCTCGGTGTAGAAGATGAAGTAGGCAAATGTGACGATGACTGTGGTGGTGGTGGCATACTTTCTCTATCAGAATGTTGCCTAGTAGACCTCCTCAACCTGTCCATCTTTACAATTGCATAGATATTCAACACACATTCATACATGCATCTAAATTCCTAATCACATACAAAACTTATCAAATTACATTTACATTCAGCATAGATAAGCAAACAATTCAATAAGACATCAACAAACAATAAGCAATTGTAGACAAGAAATCAAATAACAATTATGTAAAACGCAAAAGAAATTACACACAACTATTTGGATAGCTTAATTCTTTTCTATACTATTAGTTGTGTCTAGGTCAAGTCTTAAATAATCATGACAATTAAATAAGCAATTAATCAAACTCCGCTCTGATACCAACTGTAAGGACCCGCTATTTTACCCCTATATTTGATATAGGAGATAACGGATCCCCAACCACATATAACCCCTAAGATTATATGTAAGGTTGCCTAAAGGATAGTTTGAGTAATTGTTTATCTAATTCTATAAGATAATATACAACAAGACATAGATATTAGCAGCGGAAACTCTACTTCTAAATAGCTACATACATACATATATACATATTACATCCAAGGCTTTTTATAAGCCTTAACCAAAATTCTCAAACACAACTCTACTAACACAACATTTACACCATCAACCAAAAATGAATCTCATCTAATCTATTACATTTATAGGGTCCATTGAGTCCATGGTCATCTCTAATCCTCCAACCCATCAAGAAAATCTCGAAGTCAGTTCCGTACCCCATACTCGTATAGAACTCATCGGATCATCACCTGAAATAGATAAAATATGAGCCAAAGGCCCAGTACACAAGTAACGAATACAAATGCGAAGTGAATCACACATTCTTAGGCTAGATGCATTATGCAACAATCGCTTATTCATTAATAAGTCTTTAATTAATAAGACAACACGGGAGTATTCAAACTCCGGACAACAAGGTTCTAGTATTACGTCCGCCTCCCTGAGTGGTCCCTACTGTTCATACAGACTAGGCAGCCCCACCTTCCGGCGTAGCCCGTAATACTAGGGGTTCCTGAGTAACGCATCACGACGCTCAGGGGGTTGATATGAGCAGCTCGGATACTCATATCTCCTAAACCATTCTAACCGTTAACGAGAAAGAACCCTGCCCCAATCTGAGCAGGGTGCCGCTCTCCGAACCAGATTCAACGGCAACAACGACAATCAACACATAAATAACAATAGTATTTCTTATTTTTAGGTAGTTGAATCTTGATGCCTACCCTAGCAAAGAGTCAAGCAAGTCACTGTGTACCTGATATAGTCGGGAATTAACGGAGTCGACTGGGCGAGGATCTATCACTGTTTAAATCAATAATAAATTCACACTTAGCTTAAGTACTAGTTAACTAATATAAAAGATAAACATATCAAGAAATCCAAATAAATTAATAAAGGTCACAAAAAGCATTTAAACATCCTATATACCCTAGATCGCTTAATAATATAATTACTCAAATAACAAACTTTGGAAAATTTTAGAAAAAGTTCTTAAAATTCAAAAGCAGGGGATACGCCGGCACTCAACGCCGGCGGCGTTGAGCCGGTGTTCAATGTCCTGAAAATTCACACTGCCAACACTGGCAGTGTTCAAGGGTACGCCGTCAGCCTTTGTTTCCTACGCCGGCGGCCTTTAGCCGGCGTTGAATCCAAAACCCAAAGTTTCAAAGCTGCATACGCTGGCAGCGTTGATTTCAGACAGCCGGCGTACAATATGGGTGAAAGAACACCGGCTCACTTGTCTAGCGAAAGCCGGCGGCGTTCGGTCGGCCTTAAGAAATTCGGTTCTGTGGCCTTTCAACGCCGCCTCTACGCCGGCGGCGTAGAGACTCGAATTGCCGGCGTACGTTCTGAAGAACAGACGCTGGCAAATCTTCAGCATAAAAGCCGGCGCCGTTGCAAACGGCGTTAGGAAAATTGATTCTGTGGGCTTTGAACGCCGCCTCTATGCCGGCGGCGTAGAATCCCCAGATGCCGGCGTACGTTCAAAATCTAGCCTATACGAAAATGGTTTTTGAAATCCTCTGTTTTTATACATTTTTATCAATTCTCAAAACTTTTCCAAACTTAGTCCAAACTTTCTAAAGCTTATTATATGATTCAAATACTATCCTAACAACATGAATTCCACCTCTAATCATCAAATCACCAATCATACTTCAAATTCACATATCAACTACTCATTCTTCAATTTTTCTATACTACTCATTCCCACACTTCCACATTCCTATGAGATGCAAACTACCACTTCATTAATCACATAATCCCATTCAAACTATCATTCATGCACCAACTCAATCTCATACCAAACATCATCTCAAAATCCTATCTACCCTAACATTTACAAACAACACATTATAGGACATAAATTAAAAGACAAAGATTGCATTAAACTCACATGAGTGAATCTTGGCTTGGAATGTTATTCAAATCCTTAAGGTTGTAGTAAACCTTGGCTTAAGGTTTAAAATTTTGGATTGAGAAAAGAAAGAAAAAGAAAGAAAGAAAGATGAAATTCGTATGGACATTTGAGGCTGCCAAAAGGGGGTCTTAATTTGCTCAAAATCGAGCCAATACTCATCCAACAATTGTCATTAGGGGTATATTTGTCCTAGGTTTAATTTGGGAAAATTTCAAATGCATTTGAGTTAAATTTGAGCTCAAAATGTGGGTTTAAAATTCACAAAATTTCTGTCATGATTTAAGCAACTTCAAAACAATTTGATTACATTCTAAACATAATGCATGCATATTAATTTACAAAAAGACACACAAATTCATTAAGCTATTCACACATTTATTATACTATACAAACATTTATAAACATCCAACAATAATATTAATTCTTAATACTAATCATATATAGAATAACACATTCCTTAATTATATTACTAAGCTTACACACACACACACATATATATATATATATCATTCCAATAACATATTAGCATACAATATAAGAAATTCATGGCTATTTCATTTTCTCAAATCTAGTAATTTCAAAAGTTTTGCAAAGCAAAAGTTTTCTAAAAGAATTCTTGATATCATATCATTAAGGATATACATATAGATAGTTCATCTCATAACATTCATGACGATAGCTTGTAGGTATTGCATATATACGTAATGTACTTGGTAGAAACAAAGTTGGGAAAATAGTACCTTATACATCCTAATAAGCATTATCTAAGTACATGAAGAAATAGATTTACCAACACGCATGAATCATGCATGATATTGAGTTATGTATGTCTATAATAGAGTCTTACAAGATATAATGATAACTAAGTATCTATCAAAGCTTTGGATTAATGCTTGGTTTGAAATTAGGAGTTGATATGTGGGATGGGAATTTTGTATAGCATTCAGTACCCTACTGTTCATGGACCTAACGACCTTGTTTGATGGAAATAACTTTAGAAATAGATAGCTCTTGTTGAATAGGTAGAAATTTGTATATAATGTGTGAAATTCCGAGTTAAAATAACTAAGTTATGGCCGTTTTAAGTTGGAATTTCCTGTTAGACAAACTTTGATGAACTTGTTAGAATAGAATTTTTAAGTTCATTCAAACTTCATAGAAATACTCATTGGAGTTATTTCTTTTGATTAAGAGACTTAGGAGACGGACTAGACCTTCCCAATGATTATTACGATTAAGTGGATTTTCACGCCATGGCAAAGTGAGTTCACTATCTTTAAAATATATGCTTATAAATGTGCTTGTAATGATAGTGGCATTAGATTTAGGGCCAGATAAAATTGGATTGTGCATGTGGACCCCAATTGATTGAATCGATGCTAAGAATATCGAAATAGATTTGTTGTAAATCCTTATATGATTTAGTATAGACTTGGAGTGTCTGCAATATTTATTATCGCCTATAAAACGTTAATTAATATGCCATGATCTTATAATCAAATTGACCATGCATACCATATGTTGAGTCACATTGCATTTGTTATTATACCTTTGTGGGAAGAAGGCATAATAGCTGAGCAACGAGGAGCTTGTAAACTCGAATGTTGGCGTAATGGCCGGAATTAAAAGGTAGTGGTGTAGGCACTTGTATCAACTAAAAAATTGTATATGGGTGGGCACCTGAATCAACCATAATATAATGAGAAAAATTGAAATCTATGGTCATATGGGCTTGAAACACCTAACCCCAAATGGAGGGCGTAAATCCATTCGCCATAAGACTCCGAGAAAGTCTTATGTATTGTATGCTCATGTGCTTGTGCATTTCATATGATTGTTAATATAACTTGCCTCATATATATTGCTTGTTGAGTATTTAATTTTGGAAGTCGAGACCTAGATATTAAGCATAGACTTCTAGTAGAATCTCTTTAATCTATCTATGTGTATATATATATATATGTTGTTGTAAGAAACTTTTGAGGTCCTAAGGATTCTTAATATTTTGACGAGAGTATACCCCTTAGATCATGTAATAGATTAATCTGGTTATAACTGTTATAATTTACATTCTTATCGCTATGTATGTCTCCTTAAGCTATTGCAATTCAAAGTATGGTTCCCTATATGTTGAACGTGAGTCTTACACCCAGTGTTTAAACTCATGGAGTGACTAAGGTTATCATACTTGAAATTAGATATCGAGTGTGGCAGACTGTTACGTTTAGGGTACACTTTGGGGCGTGACAATGGCGGCCTATAATTCAAAGATGAGGGCTTAAGTGGCAGCCTACATGCCATGATGCTTGAGTCTTCATCTACTCGTCCTTCTAAGGCACCGACACATGTAGTTCATTGAAGTCATGATACATGGATGGAATATCAACCAAATGAGCTTCCTCTGACTCCAAATTGTCTGATAAAACTCCCATGGCAAGATTTTGTAACCCTCGAGCTCGACCTTTAGTGATCGGTCCTGTAACTTGATTGACCTAATTCCCATCATTTTGTATGTAGAATGGATTTACCCCTCCATTATGGGTTAGGAAATGCTTTAAATGGGTCACTGTCATGCCCCAAAATAGGGCCTAGTAGTATCATCCTGTAGTCATCATACCACATGTGCACCCATAATATAAGAACTGTCTTGCAAGTCAGATATTACAAGACTCTATCTTATAATTGTTGCATGTAATGTAGTCATACCAATATATTATATAAATACTAAGGATTCCGATTTTCCTTAGTTTGCCAGAACCGCAGAGAATCGATATCCCCTACTAAATAATGAAATTGAGATCAAACCTATAAAATACAAAATCTTAATCAATTATACAATTTATCTAATTTATTCTTTGAGACAAATATAATCTATGAAACTATCTTTAGTAAGGTCTTTTGATGTAGCACTCTTCACTCATGCTTAACCCAATCCCAGCTAACGTTATACCTGCACAAAGATTGTTAGAGGGTGAGCAAAACCACACGCTCAGTGAGATGACCTGACCAGACCACATATCAAACAATAGAAATCAAGTTTAATTAGCAAACATATGTAATGCAACAATCAAGCATATGAACAAATACAAGCCTGGAGAATCCGGAGTCCAAAGCAGGATGGAGATTTACCCCTCTCATCAGGGTTGAAGGAACCAGTAGTACATAGTCTATCCAGAAGAAGCCAAGCAATAGGGGAATCTACGATTTCTTGTATTGGGGTTATCACTTTTAATTATGATAGCTTAACAAACCATCCCCTGTACATACCTTTAGCAACTCCCTAAGCATTAGTCATCCAAGCAATACCATAAGCGGCGTCCTTCATTTACCACTTAGCTCTTATGGTACCAACAAGACAAAGGTAACCTTGAGTAGTCTATTTTCCATATAGGCATACCAAGTGTTTATTAGAGTCTCGGATGGCCAACACGTAATAGACTACTATGCTTTTTAAAAATGCAATTTATGCAATATATGCGATGCATGTCCATTTCATTTTGGTACCAATAATTTTTAGTCAGGTTTAAAGCGATCATACAATTACAGACAAACATCAACATGCTCCATACAATTGTTATCATACAATGAAATGGTTAATTATAATAAGGTGTTTTGGCAATCCCACATACACCAAGCAGCATGCAGTTTACCCAAACCCACATGCAATTCAGTTTGATATGTTATTATCAATGCAACTAACTACAAGCACAAACAATATGATAAGGTCAAAGTCCTTCACCTGTGGTCCTCGCTATATAGCTGTAATAAGCTACTGGTAGTCCGAGAACCGATTTATATTCTTATGGAATGAAATAACATATATTTATTATTATACGATTATTCCTGTAAGAGAAGTCTTCCTAAAATTAAGGGCATTAACTTTAATCACCTAATTTTAAATTACACTTAATTATTACGGTGTCTATTAATTTAATCGAATCCTATGAATATCTAAATATTCTATATTTGATAAAGTTTCTATTATTTCTAAGGACATTTTAAGGTTCTAACCTTTATAGTAAGAAATAATTATTTGTTATTTATTTTCATTTTGCTTCTCTTGATCTTTAATTGTTATTTATATTATTATTTAAAAGATTTTCCTTTCTTTAAGTTCTACCACCTTACATAGAAGATTTTTATTTATTAAATATATGTCTCTCAATCATATCTATCTTTTATATTTAGTATTTTTATTTATTTAAGGGCACATTTTAGTATCTATACCTTTTAAAAACAAATTATTTTAATAAAGTTGTATGTATTATGGAGTTTGGATATATCAAATATGTACATTTACTATGTTTAGTAAAATCTTAAATTTTTATTTCTAAATATTCTACGATATGGATATACCATCTTTAATTCGATTAATTGTTAGAATTTTATATTTATTTGATATTATCATTGCTTTTATATTGTTTTTAGTTAATGGATTATAGTAACTATTATTTATCTTCTATTATTTAATTCCCATAGAGTTCTTCTTAGTGTATATTATATACTTATCTTGTAATTTTTTAGAGATCACATTGCTCGTAAATTAAGCTTTTAAAATTTTCCATTGTTGTTTATTTTCTTTATATATAAAGATTATTTTATTAATTTTGAAAATCTTATTTTTATTAGTTACCAAAAATCATATCTTTTATTTATATAATATACTAATCTTAGTATTAGTGATACTCATAAAAGTAGTAGTAATACTAGTATAAAAGATAATAGTGATTATATTAGTTTTAATATTACTAATAGTAAAAATAATTTTAATTACAAAAACAATTTAATAGTTTTAGTAACAAAATCAATAATATAATATTGGCAATATCAATAGGCTTAATAATAATTTTAATATTACTACTAACAACATTAGTGATATTAGTAATAGATCAACAATATTCGTAATATAAGCAATAACATTGCTTAAGAAAACAAACTTTAATGACAAAATCAATATCAAAATATTTATTCATTTATTTATTTATTTATTTTTATATATCATTTCATTAATAACATAAGTAGTTTAAGTTATATTTCTATTATTTTTAGCTAAAACATAAATTACAGAATATTTATTATCATAATCATTTTATTTGGATTAATTAAATTAATTTATCAGTTATTATTATCACGCCCCGAAGGGTACCCTAAACGTGGCAGTTCGCCACATATAATATCAAGGCTTAAGAATGGCTACCTTAGTCACGTGAAAACCTTAGTATTATATGTAAAGCATCTAACACGGTAATAGGAAACGCTTTTGGAAAGCATAGTTTAAGCAAGTAAAGATAAACATACAAGAATCCAGAAATAAAGTATATCATATTATAATAACCAAAGGTCTATTACATAATTCTTAGGGGCATACCCCGCTAATCCATGGATCGTGATAAACTTTATAACATCCAAAATACTACATTAAAGATTTCAAAGGAATTCTAATCTAAGTCTTCGAGTAGATTTCCTCCAAAAGCTTCAATATAAACTTACATGGATACGGGAAGACCTCGGGCACAAAAATAGGTGTTCCTGAGAATACAAATATCTATAGGGGTGTAAGCTTATGGGCTTAGTGAGTAAATCCCAAATTCATACTCGAAGAAAATTATCAATCAAGTTTATTATTCAAACATATGAAATGCAACAACCACGTGAGCATACAAGACATATGACTTTCCGGAATCATATGTTGAATGAATTACGCCCTTCATTCGGGGTTGGGTATTCAGGCCAATTACAGCCACAACTTTTAAAAACACTTTTATAGATCTTACCGGCTCCTATACGCCATCAAAAACTTGTAGTTATTACAGGCTCCTACTAGCCACCAATTTGTAGTTTTTACTGGCTCCTACTCGCCACTTACATGATATACCGGTTATGTCTACCACCACTATTATACACTTGTCCCACCAATTGTATAGTAGTGAATGCAATGTGACTCAACATATGAAGTGCATGAATAATTTCTTTAATTAAAGTCTAGTAGTTACATTTAACTTCTTTCAAGTGATCAATCAATTTCAAACATTTCAAGATATTAATTCACATACAACTTTATTACAAACAAATCGAGTTTCGATATACTTAGTATTCTTTCAACATATTATCATACACTTCCTTTTGATTTTTCTTAAATTCTAGTGCAACTAATTTTACAAGCACAATCAAGAGTATGAAAAATAACGGGAATAAACTCACTCAGCCATGATGACACCTTTCTTGAATGGATGAGTCGTTCGGGATTTCCACTAATCATAGTAATAATAATCTTCGGGATATGACAATCCTCCTCGAGATTATCTAAAAGAAAAGAAAATACCTAAGATGAGTATTTCATGAACTTCTTTTCTTGAAGATTCTAATCTTTTCTTAAAATCGCGGTAAAATCGTATAAGGGGAAATTCCAACTTAAAATGGCCATAACTTGCTCATTTTAACTCGGAATTTCGTATAATATACCGTTTTCTACCTACTCGAAAGATCTACGCATTTCTAAACTTATTTTCATAAAACTAGGCGTTTGGGTTCCGAAAAGACAGCGACCAGATTTGCCACGAATTTGCAAACACTTGTTTTCCTTCTTGTAAACAAAGCTCATTTGAAAAGATAAATATTTCAATATTTTGTAAACTTTTGAAAGGTATATATATTTGTAATGACTCATAACAAATGTATGAAGTAAATGAAGTTGTCTCAACTTATAAAAAGTAAGGTTTTAAAAGACTTTGAACTTGAGATTCTATTGAATATTTATTTTACTTTTGAAAGATCTTGAGTTATTGGATGAATATTCTTTTTCTAAATTTAATCTCTTGTAATTTCTTTAATTTCCTAAAGTGTGGTTTTATTTTCTAAACTTGGATTCAAAAGTAGTAAAATGACATTTTTATTTCTTGTAATGATTCCAAAAGAATTTCTACTTCTTGATGAAAGATAAGTTTTCATAAAACCTTTTGTTTATGTAAGAAAAATCATTCCCATCATGTCATCATGGGTTTTTAAGAAATCCATTTTCCATATTTATTTCTTTAGAAAGAATCTTTAATTCAAGAAAACACTTTCTCATTTATTTTTGTTGAGACAAAAACATTATGTTCATGCATGAATATGAATCATAAGCTATAGAAATATAAAGTAAAATAATAACTTGAAAGCTTAAGTAAATAATAAAGTAAATCAAGTATTGGGACCTTAGCTTCATCAAGGTACCCCGGGACTAAGAAAAGACTAGTCCCGAAAAAGAAAAGAAAAGAATTGTTTTGACTTGATGAGGACAAGTCTAAGACTAGAATGACTAGTCTTAAAATCAACTTGAAATTAAATAAATTGCATGAAGTAAATAAATTGCATGAAAGATAAATAAATTGCAAGACAATGAGCTTATATGCTCTAAATAGTATATATAGCTATATAGATATATTAGATAGTAATAAACATAAAGGAAATATAGAACATAAAGGAACATAAAGAATTGATGTTATGAACAAAAACAAAGTATGAACCTATTGTTGCTTTCTTAACCTTTATGGTTTTAGAAAACACACACTAAGCTCATACTAAGTAGAAACATGAAGAATTTCTTGAAGAATTACCTAAAGAAAAAGAAGAGAACTTTGTAGAAGACTTCTTGGAAAGAATCTTGAGAGAATTTGAGAGAGATTTTGTATAGTAACTTTAGAGAAGAAGTGGTGTGAAAGAAGTGAAGGTATGAGGGGGTATTTATAGGAAAATGTGGGAGATAATTTGTGTTAATTAAATAATGAAAAATAAAACAATTGAGGCATATAGGGGGGGGGCGCTACTTTGGCATGAAGAGGAAAAATTTTATTTTTTTGTTATTTTGTTAATTAAAAGTAAGAAATGAAAGATGTGAAATTGTATTGGAAATGAAAATGTGTAAGAAATAGGTGTATGGTTGTAAGTAGGTTGTAAGAAAAAGTAGAGATAGATGAATAGTGTAGAATAGTAGAAAATAGTGTAATGTAAAAGTAGACATGACAATTAAATACCGGTAGTAAGAAAATACGCGTATAAAAGCGATATCTGATATTTTTAGCTACCGAAAAATTACGAAATTGATATTTTTGGAAATCATATTTTTACGAGTCTAACGGTATATTCGGAATATTTTTCCTATTCCGGCTTCCGGACACGTTTTTCAAGAATCGTCCGATCGGGTTCAAAGGACACTCGAATTTTGAAAAACTGATATTTTATAAAACCTATAGCTATTACGAACTATTATAACTAATTTTTCCAACTTCGTTTTCTAGGGCTTGAGAAAACGGCAATGCCGGACTTAAGCGGTTACGGTAAACTAGGGTTTGGTTGACTCTGGAAATCCGGTTGACTTCCGATTAGGGTTTAAACTATAATTCGGATCCAAAAATTTCGGGGATTTACAACCTACCCCCCTTAAAGAAAGTTTTGTCCTCAAAACTTGAAATTCAACTTGAAATTCGTACCTGATTCTTCAAAGAGATTTGGATATTTCTTTCGGATCTCATCCTCGGCTTCCCAAGTAGCCTCTTCTCGCGAATGATTCCTCCATAACACCTTGACATATCGGATTTCCTTGTTTCTCAGCTTTTGAACCTTTTGATCCAGAATTTGAACTGGGTGCTCCTCATAAGTCAAGTTCTCTTTCAGCCTGACTGGTTCAAGTCCACAATCCGATCAGGGTCGGGGATATGCTTTCTTAGCACTGAGACATGGAAGACATTATGTACTCCCGACAGGTTTGGTGGTAATGCCAAGCGATAAGCCAAATCTCCTACTCGTTCGAGGATTTCGAAAGGTCCGATATACCTTGGGCTTAGCTTTCCTCGAGCCCGTACACGATGAATACTCTTTATCGGATTCACTTTCAGATACACATGATCACCAACGTTAAACTCAAGGATTCGTCGTTTTTTATCTGCCCAACTTTTCTGTCTATCTTGGGCCTCTTTCATCCTTTGCTGAATAATCCTGACTTTATCTGAGGCGTCTTGGATGAGATCTGGTCCAATTGTTAACTTTTCCACATCATCCCAAAATAGAGGCGATCTACACCTTCTTCCATACAAAGCTTCGTACGGTGGCATCTTAATTGTTGAATGATAGCTGTTGTTGTAAGCAAACTCTACCAAAGGTAGGTGTACTTCCCAGCTTCCTTTGAATTCCATAACACAAGCTCTTAACATGTCTTCCAAGGTCTGGATAGTTCGCTCTGATTGTCCATCAGTTTGTGGATGGTAAGCGTACTGAAATGTAACTTGGTCCCATACACTTCTGAAGGCTCGTCCAGAATTTTGACACGAATCGAGGATCCCGATCCGATACAATCCCTGCTGGAACTCCATGCAGTCTCACAATCTCCCTTACATATAGCCGGGCCAACTTTTCCATCGAGTAGGTCATGTTGATGGGGATGAAGTGTGCTGACTTGGTAAGTCGATCCACAATTACCCATATAGCATCATATCCGGCTGATGTTCGGGGCAATCCACATACGAAATCCATGGTAATTTGGTCCCATTTCCATTCTGGTATGGCCAATGGTTTCAAAAGTCCTCCTGGCCTTTGGTGTTCAATCTTTACTTGTTGACATATGGGACACTTCATTACGAATTCAGCTACGTCCTTTTTCATACCATTCCACCAAAAGCGACTCTTAAGGTCTTGGTACATCTTGGTACCACCGGGGTGCATGGTATATCCCGAGTTATGTGCCTCATTCATTATTTCCTTCTTCATCTCCTCATCATCTGGTACGCATAATCTTCCTTTCATTCTTACTACATCCTCCTCATCTATCTCAAAATCATCATACTTTCCTCCTTGTATTTCACTTTTCAACTTTTGTATGACTTCATCATATCGCTGAGATTCTTTGATTCTTTCTATCAGAGTTGGCTCCATTACCAAATGGGAAATTTCTATTTCCGTGCTTTGCCCTACAAATTCGATGCTCAATCTCTCGAATTCCTTTATAAGTTCTTTTTGAGTTGTGAGCATGGCTGCAACTTCTCCATGGTTCTTCCGACTCAAAGCGTCTGCTACCGCATTCACTCTTCCAGGGCAATAATTTATTCCAAGATCATAGTCTTTGATCAACTCCAACCATCTCCTTTGCCTCATATTCAATTCCTTTTGTGTAAATAAATACTTGAGGCTCTTATGGTCCGTATAAATCTCGCATCTCTGTCCATATAGGTAGTGCCTCCAAAGCTTGAGAGCAAAGACAACTGCGGCTAACTCAAGATCATGCGTCGGGTAATTTTGTTCATGCGGCCTCAACTGCCGTGAAGCATAAGCAATTACTTTCCCTTCTTGCATAAGCACGCATCCTAAGCCATTTCTTGACGCATCACTATGGACGGTATATGGTTTTTCGGATCAGGTAAGGTTAAAATTGGAGCAGATACCAACCGTTGCTTTAACTCTTGGAAACTTTGTTCCCTCTTCTCATTCCAAATGAATCTTTCATTCTTCTGGGTCAACTGAGTTAGTGGCTTAGCTATTTTTGAGAAATCTTGCACAAACTTCCTGTAATAGCCAGCTAATCCAAGAAAACTTCTAATCTCAGTCACCGTCCTTGGTTGTTTCCATTCCATTACGGCCTTAATCTTTTCAGGATCTACTGATATTCCTTTCCCTGAGATAACATGTCCTAGAAAAGATATTTGGTCCAACCAAAAGTCACACTTGGATAATTTGGCATATAACTTGTGCTCCCTTAAGGTTTGTAATGCCATTCTCAGATGTTCTTTGTGTTGCTCCCGTGTTTTAGAATAGACCAAAATATCATCAATGAAGACAATCACGCATTTATCCAAGAGCGGCTTATACACCCGATTCATCAAGTCCATGAAAGCAGCTGGTGCATTAGTCAATCCAAATGGCATGACCATGAACTCATAGTGTCCATACCGAGTTCTAAAAGCGGTCTTTGACACATCCTCTGGTTTTATCCTCAGCTGGTGGTATCCAGATCTCAAATCAATGCGTGAGAATACACTTGCTCCTTGTAGTTGGTCAAAGAGATCGTCAATCCTTGGCAATGGATACTTATTCTTTATAGTGACCTTATTGAGTTCTCGATAGTCAATACACAACCTCATCGATCCATCTTCTTCTTTACGAATAATACCGGAGCTCCCCAAGGCGAGACACTTGGTCTAACAAATCCTTGGTCAAGCAATTCTTGTAATTGCTTCTTAAGTTCCTTGAGCTCAACAGGTGCCATTCGGTATGGTGCCTTGGATATAGGTTCTGTTTTTGGCATCAAATCGATCTCAAAATCGATTTCTCGTTTTGGGGGTAACCCAGGCAATTCTTCTGGAAAAACATCAGAGAATTCATTAACGATGGGGATGTCGTCAATGTTGGGTCTTTCCTTATCCTCCTCCGTACTTCCCACATAACTTTCAACTCCTTCCTCAACCTCTTCAATTACTCGAACGAACTTAACTCCAAACTTTTAGAAGTTGCGGATTCTCCCAAAAAGTAGCTTTCTTCCCGTGTCCCATGAATTCCACCTTTTTATTTCTACAATCTACCTTTGCTTCCACCATGGACAACCAACTCATTCCGAGAATCACTTCGTACTTGCTATTTCTATTACTATAAGATCGGTAGTTGCTTCATGGCCTTGTATCTTCATGGGGCAATTCCTTATTACTTCTTTGGTAGTCACCACACTACCGGTGGGGGTTTTTATACGAAAACTTGTTGTGATTGTGGTGATAGGTAAACCGGTCTTCAAGGCTATACTAGTGGCAACAAAGGAATGTGTTGCACCGGTATCGAAGAGGGTATAAGCGGTTAGGTCCCCTATTTGTATGGTTCCTGTTCAAGACGTGCGTGTGTTACTATTCTTATTGTCCTTATAAGGTTCCCTAGACATCTATTATTTCCAACATACATCATAACTTTATACTCAACAGATATCAAAACAGACATATATTTTAAAGGTTGAGGCTAACCTGTAACCAAGCTATAGTCATACTCCTCTCCATGGTCCAGGGCAGCCAACTCTACTCCTTCTTCGGCATCCTCCTCGCAGACCCATTGCCCTTCAAGGTTGTAAATTCTCAGCCCATGCATAGATGATGCCGAGCGACTTCCGCTTCCATTCCCACTCCTTGTCGGGGCAAGTCCTCCTGAAGATCCAACAGGTCGATTTGTGTGAGATTTCTTTGGGGACACTCGTTGCAAAATGTCCCATTTGCTTGCATACGAAACAAGTCGTAGAAGCTTTCTTTGGGCAATCCGGAATCTTATGGCTCGGGTCACCACAGAAATAACATTGTTCTGGAGAAGGGGGCATCTCTTCGGATAGTGCTCTCCTTTGCATTTCCAACAACTTACTGCTGCCTTGGAATTATCCTTTTGTCCATCGAAATTTCCTTAAAGTTGCTAATTGGTTTAAACCTCTTAGAAGGGAAATTGGAGCTCGTTCCTAGTTGAAATTTCCTTCCAAACACATGTACTTTCTTCTCAGAAGTCCCAGCTTTCCTTTTCTTGGCCCCTTCAACAATTCTTGCTCTTTCAACCAATTCTCTGAAGGTGCGAATGTCAAACTCTTCTAACCGCATCCTTAAGTCCTCATCTAACCCATTCAGGAACACTTGTCGTTTCAGCTCCTCACTATACTTATAAGAATCCGGAGCATACTGCAGGAGTTGGCTGAATTCCGTCTCATATTGTTCTAGGATTTTCCTTTCTGGGATATGTGCAAGAAATCCGCACTATACCTTACTCTTAAACTTCCAGGGAAATAATTTTCCAGAAACTTATTCCGAAACATATCCCAGGTGATAGGTGGCGGCAATTCCCTACTCTTGGACTCCCACCAGACGCGGGCGTTAAACCTCAACATATAGGTACCATAGCTTATTCGAAGATGATGAGGAACTTCATAGGCGGCAAAAGATCGTTCTATCTGCGCGAGCCAATCTTCCGCTTCATCTGGTTTCCCAAAAGCTCCGTCAAAGTAACGATTACTTTTGATAAAATCTGGGAGTGAAGTTTTGTATGGTCGAGGTGGTGGCGGAGGCGGCAAGGGTGCTGTATGTGATTGAGCATCAGGTGCTGCTGGTCCATGTACAGATGCTTGAGGTGCCTACTGGGGTAGTGCTTGAGCTGGTGCCGGAGGTGGCATATTCCTCTGTTGTTGTTGAACTAACACATTAAGAAGCTGTGTTAATTGACCCAGAGTGGCTTGGAGATCGCCTTGCGGGTTTGGGGCAGGAGCCACAGGGGGTACTTCTGGTTGGTCAACTTCTTCAGGCGGGTTATTCGATGCCTGCCTCATCCTTGGTCGTCCCCTTCTAGGTCGGCTATTTTAATTATTTACGTAAATACTAGATTATTAAGTCTTTTACATATTAAGTTACGGAAATTGCGGAAGCTTTTAAAGAAATAAACATATAAAGGGAAATATCACACAAGAGAAGTTCAAGCAACTAAATCAAGAGATGAAATTTGTTTAAACCAAAATATTTATTTAAAAAGCATAGGAGGGAATAAAATCTTATAAAGAAATCAACAAATATTAAACACTTTTTCGAAAACATGAATTAAACCACTAATCGATCCTATATCCTAAGTCGATCTGGTTACAAAAATTCTTGTTGGACACATGGGATTGCTCATGTGGATCCTTCCTTCATTCCTGGTGGGGGAGTTGCATTATGGTGGTTAGGTCTAGAAGTCGTCCTTAGCCATATTAGTTACGAACAGCTTCAAGTTGCTTCGGTCCATCATTCTTTTTCCTTTGCGGGAGGGTTGATTCCTAGACGTGCTTGGCTCCCGTTGATCAAACTTCGCCTGCGCTGCATGCTCCTTATCGGATACTTCCATTTCTTTATTATCGGTCAGGCCTCTTATTAGGGAAATGTGAGATCGGCTTCTACTTTGAATGTTCTCATTTGGGGTTGGTTCAATAGCCCCTCTGAAATCTTGACTAGCTTCCTGATGTCTGGGATCATTCTTGCCTCATCTGTGAATCCGTTAGCTCATCGTGGGCATGGATATATAATCGGCCTATGGAATTCCAAATTCAAGAATTGGGGAAAACTGGACGTCTATCGCGGGAAGTGAACGTAGCTTCTTGGAGCATAGGGGTATGGTTGTAATGGCACGTGAGCCGTTCCCTCATCATAAGAAACTTCTAAGTCAGTCCAATAGGGCAAACTCCTTACATAGGCTTCTTACTTTTAATCGGTAGTCCACAAGGGTTTCACCATTTCTTAAGTTCAAACATTGGGCCATAACTCTAACTTCTCCAAGAGTAAGCTATAAAGGATAAGGGAGGTCATTAATTCTCCTTTTTGAGAATTTCTAAACTTGTCTAATCTTATCTAAGTCCTTTCGTAAACATATCTATCTTTTTCTGTTCTAGATTTATTCCTATTACCTTTATTTCTATAGAACTTCGCTCTGATACCAACTTAAACTGTCACGCCCCGAAGGGTACCCCAAACGTGGCAGTCTGCCACATATAATATCAAGGCTTAAGAATGGCTACCTTAGTCACGCGAAAACCTTAGTATTATATGTAAGGCGTCTAACACGGTAATAGGAGACGCTTTTGGGAAGCATAGTTTAAGCAAGTAAAGATAAACATACAAGAATCCAGAAATAAAGTATATCATATCATTAATAACCAAAGGTCTATTACATAACTTCTTAGGGGCATACCCCTGCTAATCCCATGGATCGTGATAAACTTTATAACATCCAAAATACTACATTAAAGATTTCAAAGGAATTCTAATCTAAGTCTTCGAGTAGATTTCCTCCAAAAGCTTCAATATGTAAGACTTACATGGATACGGGAAGACCTCGGGCACGAAAATAGGTGTTCCTGAGAATACAAATATCTATAGGGGTGTAAGCTTATGGGCTTAGTGAGTAAATCCCGAAATTCATACTCGCAGAAAATTATCAGTCAAGTTCATTATTCAAACATATGAAATGCAACAACCACATGAGCATACAAGACATATGACTTTCCGGGAATCATATGTTGAATGAATTACGCCCTTCATTCGGGGTTGGGTATTCAGCCAATTACAGCCACAACTTTTAAAAACACTATTATAGATCTTACCGGCTCCTATACGCCATCAAAAACTTGTAGTTATTACAGGCTCCTACTAGCCACCAATTTTGTAGTTTTTACTGGCTCCTACTCGCCACTTACATGATATACCGGTTATGTCTACCACCACTATTATACACTTGTCCCACCAATTATATAGTAGTGAATGCAATGTGACTCAACATATGAAGTGCATGAATAATTTCTTTAATTAAAGTCTAGTAGTTACATTTAACTTCTTTCAAGTGATCAATCAATTTCAAACATTTCAAGATATTAATTCACATACAACTTTATTACAAACAAATCGAGTTTCGATATACTTAGTATTCTTTCAACATATTATCATACACTTCCTTTTGATTTTTCTTAAATTCTAGTGCAATTAATTTTACAAGCACAATCAAGAGTATGAAAAATAATGGGAAATAAACTCACTCAACCATGATGACACCTTTCTTGAATCGGATGAGTCGTTCGGGATTTCCACTAATCGTAGTAATCTTCAGGATATGTACAATCCTCCTCGAGATTATCTAAAAGAAAGAAGAATACCTAAGATGAGTATTTCATGAACTTTTTTCTTGAAGATTCTAATCTTTTCTTAAAATCGCGGTAAAATTCGTATAATGGGAAATTCCAACTTAAAATGGCCATAACTTACTCATTTTAACTCGGAATTTCGCGTATAATATACCATTTTCTACCTACTCGGAAAGATCTACGCATTTCTAAACTTATTTTCATAAAACTAGGCCATTTCGGTTCCAAAAAGACAGTGACCAGATTTGCCACGAATTTGCGAACACTTATTTTCCTTCTCGTAAACAAAGCTCATTTGAAAAGATAAATATTTCAAGTATTTTGTAAACTTCTGAAAGGTATACATTTGTAATTGTCACGCCCCGAGGGGTACCCTAAAGTGGCAGTCCGCCATATACAATACTAAAGCCTAGGAATGACTACCTTAGTCATGCAAAGGCTTCCATATTATGTACAAGGCGTACATCACAACCAAGGGGACGCATCGGAGTAGCGCAATTTACATTGATAATAAATAAGTAACAAGGCAAAGAGAATACTTAATATAAAACATAAGCATATCACATTTCAATTCTTAAGGGCATATTCTTCTATTATCTTCAAATAAATATACGTCCCTAATCATATAGGTTAGCACATATAAAGAACCTTACAAAATTTCTTCATCGTATGATTCCATATCCTTAATCATCCGTCCATGACTTCCTTAATGTCATGATCCTCAAATTTAATCCACGAATATACCTGTTTCAACAAAATCTATAGGGGTATAAGCTACAACTAGCTTAGTGAGATATTCCTTTTCATTCGCACCATATTTTCAAACAAGTTTATTTATTTAATCACACATATGCTATGCATACAATGCAACAATCACATGATTACGCGAATATATATAGTCATCCGGAAACCATATATAGAACGGATTTACCCCTCCGTATCAAAGGTTAGGGAATCGGGGTTGAAGGTCCTCGACCTTCTACTGCTAGTCCCCAGGTCCTCACCCACAGCGTTCGGTTGGCTCGGCTCCGAACCTAGAGTCGCTTTCCCCGAGCGATTTGGATTCTCCAGGAAGGAACATGGCCCGTGGCACCGCACGATCACAGCCAATCCAACTCTACGCGTAGGAGTAGCAGCCTTCGAAATAGATGTGACTCGATGGATGCTATGCGTGAACGTTTTATTGTTCTTAGGTCAAACCTTATTAAGGTTTATTAGGGGCGATCAATCAATTTAGCAACAATAAACAATCATACAAGTAAGTAAACAAAATTATTTAAACAAGCAGATCGAAGTTGCGATATTCTTAATTCTCAATTCACGCATAAACATAGAATCATATATAATCCCGAAATCCCCAAATATATTCGTTTTTATCTTTTCTTAGTATACTAATGCTACTACATTACAAGCACAAGCAAGGTAACGAAATTAGAAGGAATAACTCACTCGTCCATTTCGCTATCTTCTTAGTCGTAGTAATCCTGGGTAGGGTATTCTCGTATCCTTCGTCACCTAGACAAAAGAAATACCCGGGATAAGTCTTCATGAATTTCTATTCTTGGAGATTCTAAACTTAAAATCGTGGTAAAATCGTATAAGAAGAAATTCCAACTTAAAATGGCCATAACTTGCTCATTTTAACTCGGAATTTCGCATATGATATACCGTTTTCTACCTATTCGAAAAGTTCTATCCATTTCTAAACTTATCTTGGTCATAAAAGGTCATTTGGGTTCCGAAAACGTCAGGTACAGATTTAAAACGAATTTTCTAAACTTTTGCAAAAATCCATTTTCTAACTCAACTTCATTTTAAAGAAAATCCTTTTGTAACAATATAAATATATATTTGATAAACACTTTTGAATATATAGGTATGCTCACTTTATATGCAAAAATCCTAATGGTAGTGTCTCAACAATTTATTTCATAAAACAATTCATTTAAACTTTAACTTTGAAATTTTCTTTTCAAGTATTTAAAGAAACTTTATATTTTTACTAGGTTGTTATAAATGAGTATATTCTTATTTTATTTTCTTCATTTCCTTTTCCAAAACAAGTAAATTTTCCTTTTAACCTTAGTTTTTCATAAATTTCGCTTCTAGTGATAAAAGATCTATTTTTATCAAAAAGTATATTAGGTTGTTCAAAACCTTTTTATAATTTTGTATTTAGGATGGTTTTAGAAAATGAATTTTGTCTTCTTATATTCATTTCTAAAATATAAGCTTTTGCTTTCCAAAACTTGTTCTTTCATTTCTTTTGAAAAGAATCATTTTTATAAAATCCATTATTATAAATCTTACCTCATTTATATTCCTTTGAAAATTAGTTCCTTCTTTTAGAAATTTGAAAATCATTATTTTTCCTAAGTGGGTTCATAACTTGATGAGTTGATTTTTGTCTTAACTTTGAAAACTAGTTTGTTCCTTAGTTTAGAAAAGAATTTAAGTCTTAAACTTTCGATATTAACGATTTATTTTTCTAAAAACTTAGATTACCATAAAATACAAGGAAAATATTTATTTATGTTTTCTTGGTAAAACTATCTTTGTTATTTAAGAAAACTTGAGAAAACTTGTATTATTCTATTTCTAGGTTGTTGATAATAACTTCATGTTTTTGTGGTAAATCATATAATTGGAAACTTAGCTTTGAGTTCATTTAGTAAAACAAGATTCTATTTTTAGACTAGTTGAGACATTAACATTATGCAAATGCAAGTATCATGAGCATATAAAATAATAAGAACATAAGAAAATACTAAAAATAATTAATGAGCAAGAAAATAAAATATCAAGCATTGGGAACCTTAGCTTCATCAAGGAATCCCGATCAAGTATTGGAGCCTTAGCTTTATCAAGGCATCCCGGGACTAAGAATGGACTAGTCCCGAAAGATTAAAGAAAATAAATAAAAGATTGTTTTGACTTGATATGGACAAGTCTAAGACTAGAAAGACTAGTCTTAATATCAACATAAAATAAATAAATTGCATAACTTGAATAAATAAATAACAAATGAGCTTATATGCTCTAAATAAATATATATACATAATATACATAATATATATATAAGCAAATAATCAAATAATAATAACAACATAATAAAATAGGAAGCTTATGTACAAGAACAAAACATGAACATGTTGTTGCTTTTACTACTCATATGAGTTTCAAAACAACACCATAGTCATGTTAAGTTACATGACATGGATGAATAATAGATGGAAGAAATATTTACCTAAGTATGTAAGAGGTATGAGATGGTAATGAAATGGGTATTATGTGAGTAGTGATATGTGGTAGATAGTTTATGTATGAGAATGATTTTTGTGAGGAATTGGTTTGAGAGAGTTTTGGTAGAGAGAATTCTTGAAGAGAGAATTTGTGGAGAGATTTTGAGAGAGTTTTGGTAGTGAAAGAATTGTGTGAAAGAATGAAAGAGGAAGGGGGTATTTATAGAATTTTTGGAGTGAATTTTTGGATGTAATAAAATAAATTGAAAAAGAAAAAAATTAGATGAATGGGGGAAGAGGCGCCGGTTTTGCTTAGGGGGGAAATTGATTTATTTTATTTGTTTGTGTAATAAAGAAGTAATGTGTAAAGTTTGATGTGATTAAAGTTGTATTGGAAATGAAAAAAGTAAGAAAATAGATATATAGGTGTAAGAAAAAGTAGAGATAGGTGAATAGTAATGAATAGTAGACTAGACAATTAAAGTACCGGTAGTAATAAAAATACGCGTAATAATGCGATATCTGTAATTTTTAGCTACCGAAAAATTCTAAAACTGATATTTTTGGAATCCTTGTATTTTTACGAGTCTATTGGTATAAACGGAATATTTTTAATATTCCGAGCTCCGGGACACGCTTTTCGAGAACCGATCCCGTTTGGGTCCGAAGGTCACTCAAAATTCGCGAATCTGATATTTTTATGTTACCCTACGTTATTACGAACTATTCTAGGTCATTAACTTAATTTCGTTTTCTAGGGTTTGAAAACGCGGGATTGCCGGATCTTAAACACTAGGGTTCGTTATAGGCTTGTTGACTTTTAGGGTTCCGTTTTGATTTCCGTTTTCGTCGAGATATTCGTAAGATCGTATAATTTTCGAGTTTGATCGTTTTAAATTTTAGCTCGAAATTTATATTTTATTTTATTTGTGATTATTTAATAGTTTTTAGTTCTCGGAATCGTTTAACCGAGTCTAGGGTTATGAGTTGACTCAGTTTGACTTTTGGTGAGAATTTGAAATTTGTGATTTCTAAATTTTATCGAAGGTTTTAAGATTTTGCTGTTGATCGTTATTTGGATATATTGTCTTGATTTGCGTGTTAGGAAACGGTTAGGTGATTTAATTGATGTACAACGTTGATTAAACCGGTAGTTAGACTTTATTTTGTTTCAAGGGTTCTGTTTTCTCAAGATTGAGAAAACTCGTTTTTGTCTTTATTTGGAATTAAGTTTTAACTTGGTTCGATTTTTAGGGTTTCGTTTCTGGCGCTTGTCTTGATTTAGAATTTGGTTTTAACGTGAGTCGATTTTTGGGATTTAAATTCTAAACTTTTAGAATTATTTTCTATGAATTATGAAAATTTTTGGGGGTTTACAACCTACCCACCTTAAAGAAAGTTTTGTCCTCAAAACTTGTCATGCGTACGTAAGTTGATGAGAAATTGTATATCGTCATTCATCAACATTCGTGATATTTGGAATTTTGTCTTACGTCTATTTGTTGAAATGGTATTATGATTTCATTATGTCGTTTCCTTAGTTTTACTTCCACAAAAGGATTTGGAAGTCTATCGTTATTGTTGGATTTCTTCTTTCGTATTTTCTATTTCTCATATATCTTTAGTCAGTAATATTGGAATTTCGTTGTGTATTTAATATTTTATGCAATGTAGCACATATAGAATCAATAAGATTTGGTTTTAGCGACTTTCAATCTTCACTTTACTTGACTCTTTTTGAAGAATCTCAAACTCTACTAACATGACAGATGACCGACGACTTTGACTTGACTCGTTTTTTAATTGATGACGACTCACTATGACATGTCACTGGTACATTCACTTGACAAAGGAAGGTTGTGAATTCGCTTTCCCATTCTTATGTGAGTATATATATGACATGTACGTATAAAATACGCAATGTTTACACTTATTTCATATCGTTGTTTTATTCTTTACGTGGCCATCTTGACAAGGTTTGAGGTCAAGATGAAAATTTTGGAATTTGCTTGTTGAGATTTTATCATTGCCTGTTCTAGCTTTTAGGCGGCAATAGTTATGCTTTTGATGTACTTTGTTTTTGGCGTGTTCAAGGTAAAATTGATTTGCCTTCTTCTTTTGATACATACAAAATTTTCGACAATCATATTTTTATTCCATCTGGAGTAAGGTGACGGTTACATAATCTACAGTCATTACTGGCAACTATCGGTATAACAAGAAATTTATCATCTAAGGGTAGCCTGATATCGACTCATATTCATGACTATCGTTTTCTTCTAAAACAGCGAATTCTATCTCTTGGTTGGCCTCCTCGCAAATCCATTGTCCTTGTAGGTTGTACACACGTATTCCTTGTGGGGGTATTGCTGAGTATCTCCCTCCCATATTTTTCTTCTTGGGACACTTCTTGGCAATATGTCCCGACTCCTTGCAGATCAGACAAGTGGCAGAGGTTTTCTTTGGACATCTCAAGACTTTGTGATTCGGACTCCCGCAGTAGTAACACTTGTGTTGAAGCTTGGGACACTGTCTTGGTTGATGTCCCTTTTTGCATTTCCAACATTGGGTATCCGGTCTCTTTTTATCCTTCTTTCTACTTGGGCTGACCGATGTTTCGAGCTCATTGATTTTGAGGCTTAGGCTAGGTTCACTTATAGATTCTTCCTCAATTATCATGACATTTCCTTCTGTCCTTCTCCTTTTCTTAGCACCATCCACAATTCGTGCTCTTTCTACTAGTTCTCAGAAATCTTTGATGTCAAATTCTATCAACTTGATACGAAGGTCTTCATCCAATCCTCCTAAGAAGACTTGCCTCTTGAGTTCCTCGCTATCCTTATATGATTTAGGGGCATATTGCAACAGCTTGTTAAATTCTGTTTCATATTGTTCAAGACTACGATCTCTTTGAGAAATACTTAGGAAATCTGCGCTAAATTGGATTCTCAAGCTTCCAGGGAAAAAGTTCTCCAAGAATTCATGCCTAAATGTCTCCCATGTGATTGGTGGTAGTAGCTCTCTACTTTTGGATTCCCACCATATTCTTGCATTGAATCTCAGCATGAAAGTTCCATATGAAATCTGAAGGTGTTGTGGTACTTCAAAAGCATTGAAAGATCGCTCTATTTGTGCTAACCAATCATCAGCTTCATCTGGTTTTCCAAAAGCTCCATCAAAATATCGATTGCACTTAATGAACTCTGGCAACATACTCTGATAGGGTTTTGGTAATGGCGGCTCAGCTGGTGCTATTTCAATCGGTGGTGTTGGAACTTCGGATGCCGCTTCTTGTGCAGGTACTGGTGTAGGCATAGCATGGGCTTGTTGTGCGAAATTCCTTATGAGGTTGGCAAGTTGTTTGATGTTAGCTTGATCCATTTGTGGTTGGTTTGGTTGTTGAGGTTCCTCCGGGTTCTCAGGTTCTACACGGGGTATTTCTTGGTTGCGTTGAGCACGAGTACGTCTCCTATTTGTTTTACAGGTTTTATTAAGCTAGTGTGAGGTTCTAGAACTTTATTAAGTCTTAGACGTTTACCGAAAAAACGATCAAGAAACATGGTAACAGAAATCGAGTACGGAGATGAATACAAATATATAGAAACATTTGAAAATTGACTGAAATCATAATAAAAAGGAAATTCATATCATGGAAACAGAAGGAAGACTTAAATACTTCCTTTACAAAAGTTCAAAGAAAGGATGCAAAATGTAATAATTATAAACAACATATACATCATCGTTTAATCCTTTTTACAAAAGCGTTTCTCCTATCGGTATATTAAGGCTTTTATCGAAGGTTTAGCGTTCGTTCTTGCTTCGAATTGCTCTTCACAGGGTAGGAATATTTCCTTGATTACTTGCTCCTTCGTCTTCATTATCAGTGACTTTTTCTTTTCCTTTGTGGTGAGATTTGGTGGTAGGATCTCTAGACGAAGTCCCACATTCTTTCTTAGATGGGTCATCTCTTTCGGGGACTGAGATGGGGTCGTCCCATAAACCTTGCGTCTTTAGATCTTCACGTACATAGAGGTACCACACCTTGCACATGTAGCATGTTTCCTTGGCATTTGTAGGGTAATTCTTGGTCCTACAGATGAAACGACTGCATACGTAGCATTTCCTTATTGTTGTTGGGTAATTGTTGGCACTGTGTTTTCTCTTTGCATGACCAGAATAGATAGTGCCGTTCTTCTTAGGACAATCAAGGATTTTGTGGTCTTTGTTTCCACAGAAGTAACACTTGTACTGCAGTTGTGGGCAACTTGGGTTGGGGAAATGTCTTCCTTCACACTTCCAACATCTGACCTTAGGGGTTGTGGAATCCTTAAGAGGTTGAAGTCGTTTATGCTTCTTAGCCTGTGGTTCAGGATTGGCCATGAAGGAAGGGACTTGTGCTACTGGTGTTGCTCCGAGTTGAGGTCTTATAACCGGAGCGGGTGCAGAGGTTATGGGTATTTGTTGTATATAATTCCTTATCGTCTCTTCTAGACGTCTTATGGTGGTCAAGAGTTCTTGAGTTAGATCTTGTGGTGGGAGTGCTCCTGGTTTTTGTTGTTCTTCGAGAGGGGTGCTTGATTGTGGCATAATTGATGTTATGAACAAAAACAAAGTATGAACCTATTGTTACTTTCTTAACCTTTATGGTTTTAGAAAACACACACTAAGTTCATACTAAGTAGATGAACATGTGGATTTCTTGAAGGCATATTACCTAAAAGAAAAAGAAGAGAGGAGCTCCTTGTAGAAGACTTCTTGGAAAGAATTCTTGAAAGAATTTGAGAGAGATTTTAGTATAGTAACTTTAGAGAAGAAGTGGTGTGAAAGAAGTGAAGATATGAGGGGGTATTTATAGGAAAATGTGGGAGATAATTTGTGTTAATTAAATAATTGAAAAATAAAACAATTTTGAGGCATTATAGGGGGGCCGGCGCTACTTTGGGCATGAAAGAGGGGAAAATTTTATATTTTTGTTATTTTGTTAATTAAAAGTAAGAAATGAAAGATGTGAAATTGTATTAGAAATGAAAATGTGTAAGAAATAGGTGTATGGGTTGTAAGAATAGGTTGTAAGAAAAAGTAGAGATAGATGAATAGTGTAGAATAGTAGAAAATAGTATAATGTAAAAGTAGACATGACAATTAAATACCGGTAGTAAGAAAATACGTGTATAAAAGCGATATCTGATATTTTTAGCTACCGAAAAATTACGAAATTGATATTTTTGGAAATTTCATATTTTTACGAGTCTAACGGTATATTCGGAATATTTTTCCTATTCCGAGCTCCCGGACATGTTTTTCAAGAGTCGGGTTCGATCGGGATCAAAGGACACTCGAATTTGAAAAACTGATATTTTTATAAAACCTATGGCTATTAAGAACTATTATAACTAATTTTTCCAACTTCGTTTTCTAGGGTTTGAGAAAACGGCAATGCCGGACTTAAGCGGTTATGGTAAACTAGGGTTTGGTTGACTCTAGGAAATCCGGTTGACTCGATTAGGGTTTAAACTATAATTCGAATCCAAAAATTTCAGGGATTTACAATTATTTTTATTATTATTATTATATTATTATTATTTATTATTATTATATAGTCCTTGCCGAATGGGGACTTCGTCTAGGGGACGGCATTTACGTCTCCCTAATTTTGGGATATTCATTTTTTATTTAATTATTAATTTTATAAAAAAATTCATAATAAATAAAATATTAATTTTTAACACTTTTTACATTACTAAAACATATACTTGTAATCTATATCTTACATAGCTCATATTAATAAAACTAATATTAAAAATTAATTAAAAATCATAATATTTCAAAATTAATAAATAAAATATTATTAATTATTTTATCTAACCAAAATAAATAAAATTATATTTTTCTACATTTTTAATAATACTAAAGTATTTACGTATACATACTTAAATAACTATATTACTAAAAATAATTCCAAAAATTATAAAAAAATTATTTTCACTTCAGAATAAAATAAATATATATTTTTAATAATTAACCAACCTATCAAAATTAATTTAATTAATTTTTTTAAATCTGCACATATTGGTTACTATTCAAGTAAACAGTACCAGGGGCACTATTCATCATCTTCAACCTTGGTTTTGATCCGATTTCTATTGTTTTACACGCCCAAATTCATTCTAATTCATTCATAAGCATTTATACATGATATTTCTACACATATAATAACTCAAATCATCAAAACTCATCCTTAAATTACAATTTTCGGATTAAATAAGTATAACTCAAGTTTAAGAGTTCTTACCTTCTTGGAGCTATTTGGACAAGATTTGAAGCTTGTTTTGGGTTGTTTTATGATCCTACGATCATTAGGAGTTAGTTTAGATCAAAGTTTTTAACAAATAACAAATTAAAGTGTGCTAACTTACCTTGGAAAGCTTGTACCCGAATTTTTGTTTGAGCTTTAATGGATGACGAATTTAGATATGTATTTGCTGTGTTTGAGGTATATTTTTAGTTTAGATTCAAGTGGTTTTAAGGCTAGAGAATATGGGTTTTAATCTCTTTGTTGGTTGGTTCATTAGGAGGTTTTTATAGAGGAAGAATATGATGAAAAAGAAGGAGAAGGTAGCTTGTTTTGGGGATGTGAGTTTGCTTCAGATTTCTCCTCATTCTTGTATTGTTTCAACAAGTTATTTGCTGTATTTATTAGATTATCAAGCTGGCTACATTTGATTGGGTGTGTGTGTGTTTTGTTGTCTTTCATTGTGCATTATTTGTGCAAGTTGAAGAAGGATTTCGGCAAGTGCACTCCAATGCATTCCTAGCTACATATTCAAGCCAATTTGCACCGAATTTGGCTAAGTTTGAAGAGAAAAATATTGCTATATTCATTAGTTAATAATTATCTTAGGTTTAGGGTATATAGAAATATAAAAATAAGAGAAGATAATGAATTTATAATCAATAACCATGTAAGGAGTGGGAAAAAAATATAAACTTGTGAAAAAAATCAATTTTGCGGGTTTAAGTGATACGTATGTTAAATACTGATTTGGTAATATTTTTAGATGAGAAGTTCCATATTCACATTATTAAATATTCTGAACACTATGGTATACATAGAATTTCTATTAAAGATTTGTATATATGTGTTTGAATTTTCGTTTTTTGTTTAGGATTTGTCCGTGTCCAGAGGAGAGTTCAAATTTGAAAGCAATTCCAATCCGTAATACGTAACAAAACAAAACAAAGAAAAGAAAAAAATTGCAAGTGAGTTAGGATGTATGGAAATAAAACAAAAAGAAGATGATAAATTTATAATCAATAAATATGTAAGGAGTAGGGGAAAATAAAATTAGTGAAAAAAATTAATTTTGTGGATCCAAATGACACGTATAATAAATACTGATTTGATAATATTTTTGGATAAAAATTTAGATATTAACGATATTAAATATTCTGAATACGATAGTATATATAGAATCTTTAGTTTAATACTTTTACTTTTCAGTTTTTATACTTGCTATCGTAAATTATATTTTATTTGCTTAAAAGTTTTGTTTGGTGATATTTTGATAAATTAATAATTATATTTCCCTTAATTCGACTTTATTATAAATTTTTAAGATTTGTAATTACATATGAATTTATTTCTATTTATAAATTTATTCTAGACTTTTTATTAGATTAGAAATTTAATTTTAATTTTATATTTGTCACTTAGTTCTTTTTACTAATTATAAATCACTAGATTAGATCAGAATTTTAGTTTTTATAGACTCAGAATTATTTAACTTGAATGTTTTAATAAATTTTTTTTTAACATTAAAACTTAAGTTCTTAAATATTAATAGTTTTCTTATTCTTTATTATGAACTTTTAAAGTCTTAGTGATAAAGATTCCTTATTCTAATTTGTTCATTACTTAAAATTTAAATCGCGAAAAATTTGGAGTGATATTTGATATTTTTATTATAGTTCATTTATGATTCTACATTTTATTTATAATATTTATTATAACCGGGTTATGTAAAATCAAGGGGATTAAGTCACCATTAACCTCCTTGAAAATTTGTGCGCATCTTGGGGTTCCAATCAATTGTACTACTAGTCCCTTTCTTACCCAAAGCCATCAATTCGACTCAGCTACACCATAAGGCCATATTCCTCAAACATCCTAATTCCTCAAGATGTAGCTAGGTTGCTTACCTTCCTGGTCCCACGCTAAGGAGTAGTAGCAGCAAAAATGTAAAGATGATATTCTAAGTGATATGCATAAGCAGTTTAGTCTTAAGGGAATTCCAACTTGACATTAATTCATTTATGGTGATCAATCAATATTTGCATACACAACAATATACATAGAGACAATTTATACTAATCAATCAATTGTGCTCCGATATACTTATCGTTTATTGATCACATAAAATGAATCACATACATAGCTCTCATGATAACCCACATGCATATCAATTTTTTTTATCTTTTCCTGACTTCTAGTGCACTATTCTACAATCATATGCAAATATATAAAACGTAAAGAAAAACTCACTCGGCCATGGCGATCTTTTATTAGTCAAAGTAATCATCGGGAAAGATAAGATCTTAATCCTTGTCACCTAAATAAAGGAAATATCTAAATGAGCATTTCATCTAAGTTCTAATTTTCTAACGCTATCTTATTAAATTCGTCAAAATTCGGTTTTAAGGAAATTCTAACTTAAAATGGCCATAACTTGCTCATTTTAACTCAAAATTTCACATATAATAAGTCGTTTCCTACCTCAAAAATATCTATCTATTTATAAGGTTATTTTCATCATAAAAAGTCATTTGGATCATAAAAAGTGAGGTATAGATTCACTACGAAAATCCCAACTTTCAAACACAAGTTTTCAAACTTGTCTTCGTCCAAAAATTCTTGTAAAAAAATATAGATATTTGCATAGTTGAAAAATCTTTTGAATATATATAGAGACCATATTGTATGCATGAATTAGTAGTGTTGTCTCAACAATGATTTATTTGTAAAACAATGTGTCTTAATAGTTGAAAAAAGCTAAGATTTGAAAATTTTACTTTAGTTTGTTGGAAAATTTTCTTGAATTATTATAAGTGAGTGTTTCCTTCTTTTAACTTCATTTCTTAAACTTTGAGAATAATTTAATTTTCTAAAAATAATTTTAGTCTTTTTAAGATTCTTACAACTTCATTTCAAGTGGTTGAAAAATATAGTTTTTCTAAGTGTTTCTTGGTAAAGGCTAAAATTTCTTAAAGTAGTCATGTTTATGTGTTCTTAATTTTTCCTAAAGTTAGTTCCTTTTAAAATAAATAATAATGATGATCTTCTAAGTTATTTACTAATTTTATTTCCTAAGTAAGACTTATCTCTAAAAGGTTATTCTTTGATGATTAGATAAAACTTATCTAGACCTTAGTATTTTAGAGTGTTGATAAAAACTTCGCCAATGAGTTTAAGAAAAACCATTGTTAATCAAAGAATAAGCAATATTAAGTTTTAAAGAAACTTTTTTATTTCATTGGTTTAAAAAGAATGTATGTAATAACTTTACTTTATGTATTCTTTGATGAAATCCCATGTACTATTATTACTAAAAACTTGTGATGAACTTATCTAAATTTTGGAAAATATTTGTTAAGATAAAACTTTAAGTTTTTTATAGAAAAAATCATTTCTTGGGTGACAAAAATTTTAAAAGAGTTTCTATTTTTCTTCATTTAAGAAAACTCTTTTTATTTTCGTTGAGACAATATCAACATGTTCATGCATGATTATGAATATGTAGCTATGACAAAATAGAACAATATCACATAATAAGATAAGATATATATAAGAATCAATACGAGCATAATAATAAGGTCAAGTATTGAGAACTTTAGCTTCATTAAGATATCCCAATCAAGTATTGGGAGTCGTAGCTTCATCAAGGCTTCCCGGGACTAAGAATAGACTAGTCCCAAAAGAAAAGAAAAGAAAAGGCATAATAATAATAGCAATAATAATAAGATGTTAGATTAGTGAGAACTTAGGCTTTAAGAAATATATATACATAAATATATATAATAACATATAGAAATTAGATTGGAGCAATATTAATAACAATATAACAATAATAAAAGAACATAATAACATAAAGAAATTTGTGCATGAATAAGAACAAAACATGAACATATTGTTGCTTCCTTAACACTATGGTTTTAGAAAACATACATTATAGTCATAAAATGTTGCATGACATGAATAAGAATATGGTTTAGAACTTTTACATAAGGTAGGTGATGGTGTGTTTAGAAATTCTCTTAAAGATAAATGGGTGTTTTATGGAGATGGAATGGAAGAGATTTGAGAGGAAAAATGTAGAGAGAAGATTTGGGAAGTGATTTTGGTAGAGTTTTGATAGGAAAAATGAGATGTGTGAAAGAATGGAGGAGGGAAGGGGTATTTACAGATTTTTGGAGGGAAAATTAGTGTGCTTAAAATTAAATAAAAATGAAATAAAATTAGATAGAGAGGGTAAGAGGGGGCATTAGCTATGCTTTTGTGTGTATGTGTGTTTGTAATGAAAAGTAATAATGTATAAGGTGTGATGTGAATAAAGTTATATGGAGAAGGTAAGTTGTAAAGAATAGGTGTGGTAGTGTGTAATAATAGGGTGTAAGATAAAGTAGAGATAGTAAAATGTAATGAATAGTAGAAATAGTACTATAAATAGTAGACAAGACAATTAAAATACCTATAGTAAAGAAAATACACGTAAACAGTCTATATCTGATATTTTTAGTTACCAAAAAATTCTAAAACTGATGTTTTTAAAATCCTTATATTTTTATGAGTCTAATGGTATTATTGGAATATTTTTAGCTCCGATGTACCGGGGCACAGTTTTTGTAAGGACCCGGTATCACCCCTATATTTGAAATAGGAGATAACAGTTCCCCAATCACATATAACCCCTAAGATTATATGTAAGGTTGCCTGAAGGAATGGTTTGAGTAATGTTTTGTCTAATTCCATAAAGATAATATACAATAGGAGATATAGATTTTTTTTTTCTAACCTTAGACAAGACTATACAACTACACTACCAACACATCTTACAAAGGAAGTACAACTTAACTTCTAAATAGCTAAACACATACATATATATACATATTACATCCAAAGGCTTCTTACAAGCCTTAACAAAAATCCTCAAAACACAACCCAACTAACACTATAATTACATTATCAATCAAAAGGAATCTCATCTAATCTATTACATTCATAGGGTTTCATTGAGTCCATGGTAATCTCTAATCCTCCAACCCATCAAGAAAATCTTCAAAGTCGGTTCCGTACCCCATACTCGTATAGAACTCATCGGAGTCATCACCTGAAATAGATAAAATATGAGCCAAAGGCCCAGTACACAAGTAACAAATACAAAATGCGAAGTGGATCACACATTCTTAGGCTAAATGCATTATGCAACAATCACTGGTTTATTGTTAAGTTTTTAGTTAGTAAAACAACATGGGAGTATTCAAACTCCGACAACAAGGATCTAGTATTACGCCCACCTCCCGAGTGGTCCCTACTGTTCATACAGACAGGCAGCCCTACCTTCCGGCATATTCCGTAATACTAGGGGATCCTGAGTAACGCATCACAATGCTCAGGGGTTGATAGATAGCTCGGACTCATATCTCCTAAACAATTTGTCCAATAACGAGAAAGTACCTTGCCCCCAATCTGAGCAGGGTGCCACTCTCCGAACCAGATTCAACGGCAAACAAAGACAATCAACACTCATATTTAAATAAGATTTTTCTTAATTTAAAGTAGTTTGACTTTGATGCCTATCCTAGCAAAGAAACAAGCAAGTTACTGCATACCTGAGATAGCTCGAAAATTAACGGGGTTGACTGGGCGAGGATCTATCATTGTTTAAATCAATATTGAATTTCACACTTAGCTTAAGCACTAATTAACTAGTTGAAAATATAAATAAATCAAAGAAATTCAAATAAATTAATACAAAGTCATAATAAAGCATTTAAACATCCTATTATATCCTAGATCGCTTAACAAATACATAATTGAGCATATATCAAACTTCGGAAAATTTTAAAGAAAGTTTTTAAAATTCAAAAGCGCAGGGATACTCCGGCACTCAAAGCCGGCGGCTTTGAACCGGTGTTCGATACTCTAAAAATCAACACTGCCAACGCTGGCAACGTTCAAGGGTACGCCGGCTGCCTTGATTCTACGTCGGCGGCTTTGAGCCGGTGTAGAATCCAAAATTCAAATTTTCAAAAGTTTACAGAGAGGTACAAACCGGCAGCATATCTATGTATGCTGGCAACTTCTCACCCTACGCCGGCGGCTTTGGAATCTCAATAGCTGGCGTACAATGTGAAAGAAGGAACGCCGGCTGACTTTTCCAGTGAAAGCCGACGGCATTCAATCGGCCTTAAGAAATTTAATTCTGTTGGCTTCCAACACCGCCTATAAGCCGGCGGCGTAGAAGCCCCAGATGCCGGCGTACGACCAAATTTTAGCCTATACGAAATTGTTTTTGATTTCCCCTATTTTATTACAACTTTGTTCATTTTTCAAAAATTCCCAAAACTAAATCCAAACTTTCCAAAGCTTGTTATATGATCCAAACACTATCCTAACAACATGAATTCTACTTCTAATCATCAAAACACTAATCACACTTCCAATTCACAACTCAAATACTCAATCTTCAATCTTCCAAAACTCATCCCCACACATCAACACTCATATATGAAAGACTACTACTCATTAGCCACATAATCTCATTCAAACTATCATCAATGCACCAAATCAATCCCATACCAATTATCACATCAAAATCATTTCTATTCTAACATTTACAAACAACACAATATAGAACATAAAATAAAAGATAAAGTTTGCATTAAACTCACATGACTAAATCTTGGCTTGGAATGATATTCAAATCCTAAAGCTTAATAAATCTTGGCTTAGGGTTTAAGATTTTGGGATGAGAAAGGAAGAAAAAGAAAGAAAGAAAGAAGAAAGAAAGGAGATGAAAATTCGTATGCAAAATAGGGCTACCCAAAAAGAGGTCAAAAACATGTCTAAACAAAGTCAGTTGTCATCCAAACATAGCCATTAGGGGTATATTTGTCCTAGGATTAATTTAGGTAAATTTCAAATGCATTTGAGTTGTATTTAGGCTCAAAAAGTAAGTTTAAAGTTTACCAAAATTCTGTCATAATTCTAAGCAATTCAAAAGTAAATTGATTAAATTTTAAACATAACACATGCATATTAATTTGAAAAAGACACACATATTCATTACACTATACACACATTTATACATATCAAACAATAATATTAATTTCATAATACTATACACATATAAAATAACACATTCACTAATTATATTAACTAAGCACACATATATACATATATATATCATTCCAATAACACATTAATATGTAATTTAAGGAATTCATGGCTATTTCGTTCTCTCCTATTTCAAATATAGGGGTGATACCGGGTCCTTACAGTTTTCAAAAACTAATCCCGTTCCGATCTGAAACACGTTGAAAATTAACGAATCTGATATTTTTAAACTTTATTATAATATTACAAACTATTATCCAGGGTTAAAAATGAGGGATTACTAGATCTAGATTCACTAAACTTAACATAGAGCTAAGTTGACTTTAGGATTCTGATTTGACTTCCGGTTCTCAGGGTTTACTTATATTTACTGAAAAATCTAGGGGTTTATAGTGTGTGTGAATGCTTGTAATAGTTTTAGTGATTTTTTGTTTTTTGCAATAGCTCACTCGTTTTTAATCCAATTTCAACATATAAATAGTCGATTTGATAATACTCTTCGAGTACTTTCTAGTAATGGTGTTATTTTCAAGAAAAAAAAACATTTAAGATTTTCAAATTTATAAATCAAGCCTGCAACTTTCAGATGAAAACATGATAGCTCTAATTAAAACTTCTTTTTGTGATATCTAACTCATTTCTAGTCCGTTTTTTATGAATAAATAGTCATTTTCACAGGATTCTTCGAGTACAATCCATTGGTGGTATTTTCTCACTAAATAAGATCTCTCACTACTAGAAAATTGGGCTTTAGAGACAAAAATTCTGTCTCTAAACGTAAATTTCCGTCGCAAAAACCATCGTCGCAGATTTTATTTGTAAAATTATAACCACATTTTCTAATTTCTATCTCAAATTTTCTATTTCTAAAGGCCTGTTTCTTGTAGTGTCTAAGATGGAGAAAAACATATAATTAGTCTGCAATTTTCGTGAAAATTTGACAGCATAAAGTGAAGTTTTGTTTTAACAATATTTAATCCGTTTCTTATTTGTTTTTAATAAATGAGTAGTTGATTTTAAAAGATTTTTTGTGCTCTTTCCATTGGTGGGGTCATTTTTGGCTTAGGATAAACATATCAATACATTTTATACATGTAGTTCAACATCTTCCAAGTTTGGTTTGATTTCTCCTTTTTTATTCGAATTTTCTAAAGCTTCAGTGTTCTAAATTCTTAAGTTGAAGTTTTCCTATTCTTAAACAATCTAACCTCATCAACACATTGATAATTCATCTTTGTTAGATTCACAATCTACACATTTACTCATCCGAACATGTAAGCTCCTCTAAAGCAACTTATTTCATTATAGCTCTATACTTAAACATAATGCAATCTTCAAGATAATATGATTTTTTACCTTAGTTGGGTAATAGAATGTAACTAGCTTCTCCTCCTTGTTGTGGTCCAAAACTATGTTAGGAGATAATAAAATAAGTAGTTGGAAGTTTAGAAGTGAATTGGTTAAACCAGCATCATCCTTACCTTTAGTTCTTGCTTCCTAAAACCTTAGTGAAGTTAAGGAAAATTAGTAGCTATTTTCTTTTGGTTTGTTGTTGTTGTTTCTAGGGTGAAAGAAGGTCTAATTATGGTGCTTCGTGTTGTTAAAGAGTAAAGTTTATATCATGAATCAAGATGGCAAGAACAGGGGCGATTTGATGCTTTGTTTTTCATGTTCTATTTTGGTATATCATGATAAACTTTTGGAGATGAAAATGGAGCTATTGGAGTTAGGTTTTGTGCCTAATTTTTGGGTCATTTGTTGAAGAATAAATATGTTTATTTATTATCTAATTACTACATATATATATGTATCAAACAAGGGTTGCAAGTAGGTTGTTTTTAGATGCAAAATGGTGGCTGTTTGTGGATGAAATGTGGACTATTTTTTTAAACCCTTGAATTTTATGCTTAAATCTTAGAATTAGAAGTCAACCGAAAACCTAAAAGTCAACAAAAGGCTACAACAAACCTTAATATTTAGATTCGGTAATCCCGTGCTCTTAAACCCTAAGCAACAGAATTGAGATAATTATGGATCATAGTTTTGAATAATGTAGGAAAGCTTAAAAATATCATATTCGTTAATTTTTAGCGTATTTCATATTCGAACGGGATCAATTCTCGAAAAGTGTGTCTCGGGGCTTTGAATAGTAAAAATATTTCGATGACACCATTAGACTAGTATTAATACAAAGATTTCAAAATATCGGTTTTATAATTTTTCGATAGCTAAAAATACCATATATCACATTTATACGCGTATTTTCTTTACTACCAGTAGATTATTAGTCTTGTTTACTATTTTTATCCTATTATACTATTCATTACTGTTCATCTATCTCTACTTTTTCTTACTACCTATACACCTATTTCTTACCTTTTTCTTTTCCTATACAACTCTCTCATATCTTACATTTTAATCACTTTTCATTACAAAACAATAAATTTAATAAATTCCACTCCTTCTCTCTCCTCCTTTATGCGCCGGCCACCCCCTCTCTCTATCTCTATATTTTTTTTTAAATTTATTTTATTACATCTAATTTCTCTCCAAAAAATTCTATAAATACCCCTCTCCCTGTAAACCCCCAAAAATTTTCATAATCCTTAAAAATAATTCTGAAAGAATAAATATCAAAAACCCGAAAAATCAACTTGAAATTAAAACTCAATTCTAGACTGAGTCAAAACACTGGAAACGAAACCCTAAAAATTGAACCAAGATTAAACTTAATTCCAAATGAGAACAAAAACGAGTTTTCTCAATCTCGAGAAAACAGGAACCCTTGAAACAAAATATAAATTCTAACTACCGATTTAATCAACGTTCGTACATCAATTAAATCATCTACCCGTTTCCTAACACACAAAACAAGACGATATATCCAAATAACGATCAACAGCAAAATCTTAAAACCTTCGATAAATTTCAAGAAATCACAAATTTCAAATTTTCACCAAAAGTCAAACTGAGTCAACTCATAACCCTAGACTCGGTTAAACGCTTCCGAGAAATAAAAAAAAAACTATTAAATAATCACAAATAAAATAAAATATAAATTTCGAGCTAAAATTCTAAAATGATCAAGACTCGAAAAATTATACGATCTTACGAATATCTCGACGAAAATGGAAATCAAAACGGAACCCTAAAAGTCAACAAGCCTAACGAACCTTAGTGTTTAAGATCCGGCAATCCCGCGTTTTCAAACCCTAGAAAATGAAATTAAGTTAATGGCCTAGAATAGTTCGTAATAACGTAGGGTAACATAAAAATATCATATTCGCGAATTTTGAGTGACCTTCGGACCCAAACGGGATCGGTTCTCGAAAAGTGTGTCCCGGAGCTCGGAATATTAAAAATATTCCGTTTATACCAATAGACTCGTAAAAATACAAGGATTCCAAAAATATCAGTTTTGGAATTTTTCGGTAGCTAAAAATTACAAATATCGCATTATTACGCGTATTTTTATTACTACCGGTACTTTAATTGTCTAGTCTACTATTCATAGTACTTTTCCACTATTCATTACTATTCATCGATCTCTACTTTTTCTTACACCTATATATCTATTTTCTTACTTTTTTCATTTCCAATACACCTTTAATCACATCATCTTTACACATTACTTCTTTATTACACAAAACAAATTAAAATAAATCAATTTCCCCTCCCCATAAAGCAAGGCCGGCGCCTTCTCTCTCACCTCCAACAAATTATTTTTCTTTTTCAAATTATTTTATTACATCCAAAAATCACTCCAAAAATTCTATAAATACCCCATTCCTCTTCCACTCTTTCACACAATTCATTCACTACCAAAACTCTCTCAAAATCTCTCCACAAATTCTCTCTTCAAGAATTCTCTCTACCAAAACTCCCTCAAACCAATTCCTCACAAAAATCATCCCTCATACATAAACTATCTACCACATATTACTACTCACATAATACCCATTTCATCTACCACCTTCATACCTCTTACATATCTTAGGTAAATATTTATTCCATCTATTATTCATCCATGTCATGTAACTTAACATGACTATAGTGATGTTTTGAAACTCATATGAGTAGTAAAAGTGTAAACCCCGAGAATTCTAAGGAATAGGATAGTAACAAATAGAATAGATATTGGAGTTCGTTTACCCGGTTAGGCCTCAGTTAGGAATTCTAGAGTATTAGAAACCTAATCATGATTTAAAAACCCTAGATCGGGAATTTTAGATATTAAAAGAACTGTAGCTAAATTTTATAATCTGAGTCTAGAATCTAGAATATAAGTATAAATAAAATTTTATTTAAGAACATTAGAAAGCCAATGACTTGTAGTATATAAAGAATGAAAATGATCCATTAAAGATAAACCGTTAGGGTTATAAATATGTACTAAAAAGCTATAAACGAGCCTATAATTAATAATCTAGACTTCAAATAAAAATTTTGATCACACCATAATATTAGTTGGAAAATTTAGAGTCCATAGATACCAATTTTACATTTTGACCTTTTAGGCCCCGAAACCCTAATCGCGTAAGACCAAACTTTAAAAATACTAAATCGCGTAAATTTTAAATTTAAAATTTGAAGTCAACCATGTTGTAGAAATATTTTGGGACCTAAATTAAATTTTTTGGAATAAAATTTTTACGTAACTAATTTAATATACGTGTAAGGGATAGTTTGTGACGTAATTAGTTAGATATTTACATTTTTACTATTTTTTTACCAATTCACAAATGCAAGTTACGGTGGAAAGAAGCTCCAAGTTGCTGTTTTGGAAATGTTACAGCACCCACATGCAGCAAGTCAAAGTTAGTTGAAATAAAAGGCTAGAAACTTGCACAAATGGACCAATTAAATTGCTCCAACCATGCTCTAATTATTACACTTAATATAACACTTCCAAATCAGCTAGGAAACTTGGACAAGCTGCCCTCCTCTTCCCTTCTTTCACCGTGGCAGCCTCAACAAGCAACAAATTAGGCCAATTTAAAATTAGACAAATTTAACACTTATCCTACAAGTTACCTATATCTATAAATAGATAATTAAGTCAAAATTGGAAAGCTAAATTCCCAACTACCAGCCCACTCTTCCTCCCTTCTCCACGTGAATAGATGCAGCACACACACACACTCACTTACAAATTCAAATTTCCCTCTTTGCAACCTCTAGCCTTCACTTAACCTTCCAACAAAATAAATAACACATAACCTAAGCTTCAACTATTATTATAGGAAACCATTGACCATCCTACCATTTAGAAAACAAGGGTAAGAAGTTATAAAGTTAGTTATTTATTTCATGAAATATAGTAGACTTACTAATTTGCTAAAATATGTAGGTCTTAATCAAAATGGAAAGGAGAAATTGCCATCTACACTTCTAAGCTTTCAAGGTAAGGTCTACACCTTTGACTTATTTCCTCATTCTAAATTAAGAAAATGAATGTCATACATAGCCATAGATACATTTTTAGAAGTCTCCATAGAGTTATGTTGATGGTAGAATAAATAGAAATGATGTAGGATAAATATTTTGAATGACTTAGAATAAGGAGAAGTCTTGAAGAAAATTGTCTAAACATTAGAAAACCCTAGAATTTCACATTGAAGTTATTACAAGACTATTGTCTTGAAAACCCTAGCTCATAACCTTGTAAATTAGAAGACACATTATAATTGTCATCTAAACAATTAGAACTAGCCAATACACTACCTATGAGAAGTCTTGAACTTAAGACTCATAATAGAAATTTATTAAAATGTAGACAAGGAATTTAAATGGATTAGAAACAACCTTAAGAAATATACTAAACACCGAATACATAGACAATTAATTTGATGAACTTAAAAATAATGTAGAATGGTCATTAGTAATATAGATAGAAACCCCTTAATTCTAATTGAGAACTCACTTTACATAAGGTTGAAAGAAAAAAAAATATATAATAGAAGAAAATATTGATATCACTAAGCACATTGATAGGTAAGATAAATTAGAGTTCAAATAAGATCCTTTGCCATTAGTGGAAGTCTAAGAAGACTAAGAAATAAAAATGATCTTGAGAAAGTCTTACACTAATCATAAAAAATTATTTGCAACTAGCATACTATAGGTAAAATAAGCTTTTTAACACTTAATTATACATAAAAATATAGGCTAACATAAGTAATATAAGTATACTTAAAGATTTGGTACTAAAAACATGAATTTAGAATTAATTAGACCACTTTTAGTAGCAAAAGTGTATTCATACGAATTTTACAAAATATAGGATAATCCACAAGTCTTTAAACAATTAAAGATAAACTACCTTTGGAATTGATAAAAATGACCTTACTAAGAGATAAAACACTTAGACACACATTCAGATATTATAAAGTCAATTATCTAATTTATGGAACTTCATTCATCTAAATAGGTGGATCTGAATCAAATTTAGACTTCCCGGAAGATTATTACGATTGAAGACACCATGAGCAGGTGAGTAACTCTGATCTATTACATTGTTTGTGTTTGTAACATAGTAGCACCTAAAGTTATATATGAAAATGATTGTATGAAGCATGTGGGGTTGGGAATTGTTCTTTCTTAAGTGATGGATGAATTGAGTGCTAAATTGTAATTATTAAAAGTGATAACAAGAATTGTGTGAAAAATTGTTGAAGCATGTTGAGAATTGTCTGTAAACTGTTTGGTCATTTTATAATCAATCTATAACTGACAGGCTTATGACTTAAAGGATCATACATTAACTTGCACAATATTGCATAAAGGTGTGACAACTTGCTACGTGTTAGTATTTCGGATCTCGGTTAATGTTTGGTTTTTCTAGATGTAAATTTCCTAGTTCTTCCAAAATTATCCCTGTTCTGTTCGGTTCCACGGGAACTACTCGGCAAAAGAAGGAACGCCGCCCGTGGTATCGGCTTGAAATAACTAATACTTAATGGAGTCTCTTTGTTCCTAAAGGAAATTGAGTGAAGAAACTATAATCATAAAGAAAAGAATAAAGTGAGAATTATTATTCCTATGGTTCTCTGTTTCTCCTGAGCAAGTGGGTCATAAGGATATGATCCTTGACTAGGTTCCTTCAACCCCGATGAGAGGGCGCAAATCTACATCCTGTTTGGATTCCGGTTGTCCAGACTTGTAATTGTACATATGCTTGAATGTTGCATTACACTTGTTTGATAAATTACTTGTTTGCTTTGCTTGATGTGTAATATGTGATGGTTATTCACTGAGCTGTAGAAATGCTCATACTCCAACAGATTTTTCAGGTTTATCCTCAAACCGTGGCTAGTACCGTCTCGGGAATTAGAGCGGGTAAGGAAATCAAGCTAGCAAATTGGGAGTAGTTAAGGAAGACTTAGAAATGCTGTATTAGTAAATTTTACTTTTATTTCATGTTTCTAGTTGTAAGATGATAGCCCAGTTTGTAATAACTTATACAAACTTTATATGAAGTTTAGTTTATCTGTTTTTGTATATTTTGTGTATGTATATCATTTCTTATCATGCAACTGAAAAGATCCTGTTTTATGTCACAACTCTTAGAGTAACTAGTTGTATTGTATAGAAACCAATATTATATACAATACAATACAGCTAGGGTACCCTCTGGGGCGTGACAGTTTTAGTTGGTATCAGAGCACGGTTGCAATGATAAGAAAAATTACTATACATAAGAAATACAAGAACAGAAATAAAATAGTCATGGGGTAGTATAGAATAAGTAATTTAAGAATAGAAACAACTAAACAAATAAAAATAAACTTGTGTGATTTTGATTAATCATGCACTTTTATTTTGTTTTGTTTTGGATGACCGGGATACATGCCTAAGGAGATGGGAGTCCTTTGCCATGCTAGATATGGAGAATCTGACAGAATACAGAAGGAGGCTTAGAGTGTTGTTGGAAGATTTGGCACTTAATGGCATTGTTATGAAGCTAGAGGAAGTTTATGTCACTTGGAAAAGGGGACTACTACCTTTGTTTAAGGAATGGCTGATGCTCATAGAGAAGGCTTTTCCCAATCCCGGCACTCCAGTGGAGGTGATATATAGATTGGAGAGGATAGCAAAAGAGAAGGGGGGAGCCATCGAGATAGATGACATTGTATTCATTATTTCTGCAGAATCTCTTAAGCCACTCCCTCCAGATTTTCGCTTCTGGGAAACCATTGGAAGAGGGAAAGTTTATGCTCATGATATAAGGAGTGATCATATGGGAGTTAGGGATACTGATCCATTCTGATGGCCAGATGCTAGATCATGCTCTTGGTACACAATACTCTATGCTGATTTGATGGCTAGACCCAGTGATACCGGAAGGAAATCTAGTGAGTATGCCTAGAGTACCCCCATACTAGGCAAGCTGCAGGAGTGTCACATCCTACAGGGGTTAGATCACAGGTACCGGGAGATGGTACAGTTGGGACACCTACAAGAGGAGTTGGTATGACTGAAAGAGGAAATAGAGACAGGGGAGAATTTGGAGATCAATGCTTAAGGGAAGCCTTGGCTACGGCTAATGAGACATATAGGCAAGTGTATGACGCATACATGCATGCATTCCAGCCTGAGCCACTGCATCCAGACCTTGGACCACCTTTTGGAGGGTGGATTCCTTGGGAAGTGGAGCACCCCGAGTTCTTAGAGGCAAATAATACAGACCAAGTAGTTCCAGCACCGGTGATACCTGAGGTGCCTAGTACAGCCGGGATAAGAATTAGAGAGCCTGACCCAGTACAGGTACCACAGCAGGACAAACAGACGGAACCAGAGGAGGATTCAGATGGGAGTCAAAGTGACTCAAATAGTGTAGAAGTTTATCCTGACTTGGATCCTAGGGATCGGGGTAAGAGGCCCCTGTATCGTGACCCTAGGAGAGATGATTGAGGAGTGAATGACTAAGATATGAGTAGTATTATGTAATTAGAAGACTATGAGCTACTAGATGTAAAATGCCACTTTTGACATGTATATAGTAGTATTAGGCATAGTAGTTGTGATGGTAGCTCTTTTTGTTAATTATATGTACTATGAGTTTGATCACATAATGTAAATTATGTTTGATGGTAATGGAAGTTCTATTTGTGTATGATGATGTGAATTTCTAAATAGCTTAAGGGTAGCATGAAGATTAGATACCTAAATTAGTAAATTTTGTTTAAATTGTATATTGATACTAAAATGTGTCTCTAATGTTAATAGAGTACCAAGGACAAGAACCGGGAATAGTAGAGGAAGAGGCGAGTCCTCACAAGCCAATCAACCTAGTAGTACCTCTGAGCCGCCTCAAGATCGCTTAGAGGCTATACTTATGGCAATTCAACAACAGAATGTCCTGATACTGCAAGCTTTAAGGTCAGGACAAACATACCAGACAATGCCCCCATCAAATGAGACACCCAACGTATCCCAAGAAACCAATGGAAGACCGGGAACCTCCAACATGTCAACTCAACCATCCAATACTGAACCTGGAAACTCGAGACAAACCCCTGAACTCGCCCCGAGAGTGCAAACACTGGACAAGAATTGCAACCCCTACACCGAGCCCAGAGGAATTTATTACCGGAATTCATCAAGTGCAATAGATATTTTGAAGGGCACCCCGGCAGACCTGAAGAAGCCGAGGATTGGATAGCTCAGATCGAAAGGTCTTTTGATGCTTTCCAAATACCTGAAGCCCTAAAGACATCCTATGGATCATATCTATTGAGGTTAAGGGCAAGAATTTGGTGGGATTCTAAATTAAGAACCTTACCACAGCCGGTAACATGGGAAACATTCAAACGAGAGTTTTTAAAAGAATATTTCCCTGGAAGCTTGAAAGCCAAATATAGTACCGAGTTGATGAACTTGAGTCAAGGAAATAGAACTATTGATGAGTTT
Source organism: Combretum micranthum (assembly GCA_024138025.1). Lineage (NCBI taxonomy): Eukaryota > Viridiplantae > Streptophyta > Magnoliopsida > Myrtales > Combretaceae > Combretum > Combretum micranthum. The sequence goes on along the minus strand of JAMXBD010001703.1, from coordinate 72,761 downwards.
GAGCATGAGTTTAATCGACTACTACAATTCGCCCCTGATGCATATAAAGATAGTGATGAGTTGAAAAGACAAACTTTTATGGCCGGATTAGAGCCACATTTCCAGAGGAGGCTTGCTGAGTTTGAGATATCTGATTTTGCTGCTTTAGTGGAGAAAGCACGAGTTATCGAACGTGCAAAGGTTTATGAAATGGAAAGATATAGAAAGAGAGGACAAACATACGGGAAAAGAACTTTTGACAATTCGGGAACCGGTTTTATCCCTAAAAAGACCAAATTCATAAAAAGAGGTGGAATTAAGAATGGAATGGCCGGGAAAAGTAATATTACTTGCTGGAAATGCAAGAAATCCCACTACCCGAGAGATTGTCCTCAGTTGCAACACAAATGTTATTACTGTGGAGAAAGTGGACACATGGCCAATTCATGCCCAAAGAGAAGTGGGGCCACTTGTTTTATCTGTGGAAAGGTCGGGCATATATCTACCAACTGCCCACAACGATCTGGATCTTCACAACAAAAGGAACAGTGGGAACAGCGCCAAACCAAAGGGATAACAACGCAAATAAAGCTACTGGAACCGCTAGGTCTATGTATGCAAGGAATTCCCAATGGAGAGGAAAGTAGAAGAAGTTGATGAAGGAAATGTTTGGGATAATGCTGACATAGAAGATACCGAGCTAATTGCAGGTATGTACTATAACCTTGTTATGTTATAATGCACAATTGCACTTAGACTCACAAGTTAAAAATTTCATGTCAATTAATAACATAGATCATTACCTGATAAATAGGAATCATACAAGTAAAGGGTCATTCCTGTGTATGCATTGTTTGACACTGGCGCTACGCATTCTTTCATTAAAGATGACTTGGCAAGACAAATAGGACTGACCAGTGAACTATGGATAAAGGATTAGGATTTCTACTCCTACCGGAGGTTTGGTATAACCCATGAAATTGCAAAAAGATGTCCATTGAGATTAGGTGAACAAGAGACAGTCGCTGATCTTATTTTGGTGATATACACAAGTATGAAGTATTCTAGGAATGACTTGGTTAACTATGGTAGGGGCAAAGATTGATTGTCGACTTAAAACAATATCATTTTTGGATTGCCAAGGAAGAAAAGGATATTACACAGGGGAAAGAATTGAGGTCATGAAACTAGAATGACTATCATCAAAATAGATGAAGAGGAAACTATAGAATTGAAAAGAAGCATAATTAATGCTATGGAAGGTGAATCGGAGAAGCCTGACATTCAAAATATCCGAATAGTGAATGAATATCCGGATGTATTTCCTGAGGAACTACCAGGTTTACCCCCATCAAGAGAAGTGGAATTTTCAATTGATTTAATACCGGGAACAGAACCAGTATCAAAACCCCCTTATCGAATGGCACCTGTGGAATTGAAGGAATTAAAAGTACAATTACAAGAACTGATGGATAAAGGATTTATCCGTCCAAGTGTATCACCATGGGGAGCACCGGTTTTATTTGTCAAAAAGAAAGATGGTTCTATGAGGCTATGCATAGATTATCGGGAATTAAACCGAGTTACCATAAAGAACAAGTACCCATTGCCAAGAATTGATGATCTATTTGATCAATTAAAAGGAGCCAAAGTGTTTTCTCGAATTGATCTAAAGTCAGGATATCATCAAATTCGAGTTAAAGCCAAGGATGTACCTAAGACCGCATTTCGGACTCGATATGGTCACTATGAATTTTTGGTTATGCCATTTGGATTGACAAATGCACCGGCAGTCTTTATGGACTTAATGAATCGGATATTTCGTCCTCTACTAGATGTTTGTGTTATCATATTCATTGATGACATATTGGTGTACTCGTCCTTTGAAGAGCAACATGAAGAACATTTAAGAATGGTGTTGCAATTATTAAGGGAAAATAAATTGTATGCCAAATTGTCTAAATGTGACTTTTGGCTTAAGAGTATATCATTCCTTGGGCATATTGTATCTGCTGAAGGGATATCTGTGGATCCTACGAAAATTAAGGCAATTGTGGACTGGAAAAGGCCAGAAAATATCACTGAAGTAAGAAGCTTCTTAGGATTAGCTGGATATTATAGGAAGTTTGTGAAGGACTTTTCTAAGATTGCTCAACCACTAAGCCAGCTAACCAGGAAGAATGAGAAGTTTGAATGGAATGAAAAACGAGAGCAAAGTTTTCAAGAGTTGAAGAAAAGACTCATAACTGCTCCAGTATTAGTCTTACCTAATGATAAAGATCCGTTTGCCATCTATAGTGATGCGTCAAGGAATGGACTGGGTTGTGTATTGATGCAAAATGAGAAAGTAATAGCATATGCATCTCGACAACTAAAACCACATGAGGTGAATTACCCAACCCATGATTTGGAATTAGCCGCTATTGTATTTGCCCTTAAAATATGGAGACATTACTTATATGGGCAAAGATGTGAAATATATACAGATCATAAGAGCTTAAAGTATATATTCACTCAAAAAGAGTTGAACATGAGACAACGGAGATGGCTTGAATTAATCAAAGATTATGATTTAGGCATCAATTATCATCCAGGACGGGTTAACGCAGTTGCTGATGCTTTAAGTCGAAAAAGTTATGGAGAGATTGCCTCAATGTTAACAAGCAAAGAGAGCTCATTAAGGAATTCGAAAGATTAAATCTAGGATTCGCAACACCGGGTTCCGAGGCTGAGATTTGTAATTTAACTGTGGAACCAACCTTGCTTCAGAAAATTAAAGAAGGACAAAACAAGATGAAGAACTCCATAAAATTATGCAAAGCATAAATACGGGTAACTATAAAGATTTTCTAGTAGATGAAGAAGGAGTCCTCAAAATGAACAATAGACTATGTGTGCCTAATGACTCGGATAAAAGAGGATGATGAAGCTCATTATTCTGGGTATGCACTTCAGGGAGAAACAAAGACATATCAAGAGCTAAAAAGTGCTATTGGTGGAACGGATGAAAGAGATGTTGCTGAATATGTTGCAAAGTGTGCGAACTTGTCAAAGGGTAAAAGCTGAACATCAAAAACCAGGTGGGTTACTACAACCTTTACCTATCCCAGAGTGGAAATGGGATCAAGTATCCATGGATTTTGTATGTTCTTTACCTAAGACAAGAACAGGACATGATGCCGTGTGGGTAATTGTGGATCGACTCACTAAATCAGCTCATTTCTTACCCATAAACATGACTTACTCATTGGAAAGGTTAGCACAGATATATTTGAAGGAAATTGTTAGATTACATGGAATACCTGCGGGAATCGTATCAGATAGAGATCCCAGATTTGTTTCTAAGTTCTGGACTGGATTACAGAAAGCTTTGGGGACACGATTACAATTTAGTACTGCCTATCATCCCCAAACCGATGGACAAACAGAAAGAACTATACAAACCCTTGAGGACATGTTGAGATCTTGTATTCTGGAATTTAAAGGAAGTTGGGATCAACACTTACCTTTGGTTGAATTCGCATATAATAACAGCTACCACTCAAGCATTGGGATGCCACCATATGAAGCTTTATATGGGAGAAAGTGCAGATCGCCATTATTTTGGGACAATTTGGAGAAGGTAACAGTAGGTCCTGAACTTGTGCAAGAAACCATTAATAAAGTATCCATCATCAAACAAAAGATGAAAGAAGCACAAGATAGACAAAAGAGTTGGGCAGATATGAAAAGACGAGAACTTGAATTTAAGGGAGGAGACCATGTTTACCTTAAAGTCAGCCCTATCAAAAGTCTTCATCATCGACAAACCCAAGGGAAATTAAGTCCTCGATACATCGGACCTTTTGAAATCTTGGACAAAGTGGGAACTTCAGCATACCGTTTGGCGTTACCCCCAAACCTTTCGGGCATACATAATGTATTTCATGTATCAGTTCTACGGAAATATATACCCGATCCAGATAAAGTGATTGAATTGGAACCAATCACCCTGAAGGAGAATTTGACATATGAGAAGTCTCCTATTCAAATCTTGGACAACAAGGTACGGACTCTCAGGAATAAGGAAATTCGGTATGTCAAGGTCTTATGGGATCCACAAACTGAGGAGATAACTTGGGAACTAGAAGATGAAGTCCGAAGAGTCATCCTTGCCTCTTTGAGAAACCAGGTACGTATCCAGCTTTGAGGACAAAGCTTATTTTATGGGGGGGAGGATGTAAACCCCGAGAATTCTAAGGAAATAGGATAGTAACAAATAGGATAGATATTGGAGTTCGTTTACCCGGTTAGGCCTCAGTTAGGAATTCTAGAGTATTAGAAACCTAATCATGATTTAAAACCCTAGATAGGAATTTTTAGATATTAAAAGAACTGTAGCTAAATTTTATAATCTGAGTCTAGAATCTAGAATATAAGTATAAATAAAATTTTATTTTAAGAACATTAGGAAAGCCAATGACTTGTAGTATATAAAGAATGAAAATGATCCATTAAAGATAAACCGTTAGGGTTATAAATATGTACTAAAAAGCTATAAACGAGCTATAATTAATAATCTAGACTTCAAATAAAATTTTGATCACACCATAATATTAGTTGGAAAATTTAGAGTCCATAGATACCAATTTTACATTTTGACCTTTTAGGCCCGAAACCCTAATCGCGTAAGACCAAACTTTAAAAATAAATCGCGTAAATTTTAAATTTAAAATTTGAAGTCAACCATGTTGTAGAAATATTTTGGGACCTAAATTAAATTTTTTTGGAATAAAATTTTTACGTAACTAATATTAATATACGTGTAAGGGATAGTTTGTGACGTAATTAGTTAGATATTTCCATTTTTACTATTTTTTACCAATTCACAAATGCAAGTTACGGTGGAAAGAAGCTCCAAGTTGCTGTTTTGGAAATGTTACAGCACCCACATGCAGCAAGTCAAAGTTAGTTGAAATAAAAGGCTAGAAACTTGCACAAATGGACCAATTAAATTGCTCCAACCATGCTCTAATTATTACACTTAATATAACACTTCCAAATCAGCTAGGAAACTTGGACAAGCTGCCCTCCTCTTCCCTTCTTTCACCGTGGCAGCCTCAACAAGCAACAAATTAGGCCAATTTAAAATTAGACAAATTTAACATTATCTACAAGTTACCTATTCTATAAATAGATAATTAAGTCAAAATTGGAAAGCTAAATTCCCAACTACAGCCCACTCTTCCTCCCTTCTCCACGTGAATAGATGCAGCACACACACACTCACTTACAAATTCAAATTTCCCTCTTTGCAACCTTAGCCTTCACTTAACCTTCCAACAAAATAAATAACACATAACCTAAGCTTCAACTATTATTATAGGAAACCATTGACCATCCTACCATTTAGAAAACAAGGGTAAGAAGTTATAAAGTTAGTTATTTATTTCATGAATATAGTAGACTTACTAATTTGCTAAATATGTAGGTCTTAATCAAAATGGAAAGGAGAAATTGCCATCTACACTTCTAAGCTTTCAAGTAAGGTCTACACCTTTGACTTTTTTCCTCATTCTAAATTAAGAAAATGAATGTCATACATAGCCATAGATACGTTTTTAGAAGTCTCCATAGAGTTATGTTGATGGTAGAATAAATAGAAATGATGTAGGATAAATATTTGAATGACTTAGAATAAGGAGAAGTCTTGAAGAAAATTGTCTAAACATTAGAAAACCCTAGAATTTCACATTGAAGTTATTACAAGACTATTGTCTTGAAAACCCTAGCTCATAACCTTGTAAATTAGAAGACACATTATAATTGTCATCTAAACAATTAGAACTAGCCAATACACTACCTATGAGAAGTCTTGAACTTAAGACTCATAATAAATTTATTAAAATGTAGACAAGGAATTTAATGGATTAGAAACAACCTTAAGAAATATACTAAACACCGAATACATAGACAATTAATTTGATGAACTTAAAAATAATGTAGAATGGTCATTAGTAATATAGATAGAAACCCCTTAATTCTAATTGAGAACTCACTTTACATAAGGTTGAAAGAAAAAAAATATATAATAGAAGAAAATATTGATATCACTAAGCACATTGATAGGTAAGATAAATTAGAGCTCAAATAAGATCCTTTGCCATTAGTGGAAGTCTAAGAAGACTAATAAATAAAAATGATCTTGAGAAAGTCTTACACTAATCATAAAAAAATTATTTGCAACTAGCATACTATAGGTAAAATAAGCTTTTTAACACTTAAATACATAAAAATATAGGCTAACATAAGTAATATAAGTATACTTAAAGATTTGGTACTAAAAACATGAATTTAGAATTAATTAGACCACTTTTAGTAGCAAAAGTGTATTCATACGAATTTTACAAAATATAGGATAATCCACAAGTCTTTAAACAATTAAAGATAAACTACCTTTGGAATTGATAAAAATGACCTTACTAAGAGATAAAACACTTAGACACACATTCAGATATTATAAAGTCAATTATCTAATTTATGGAACTTCATTCATCTAAATAGGTGGATCTGAATCAAATTTAGACTTCCCGGAAGATTATTACGATTGAAGACACCATGAGCAGGTGAGTAACTCTGATCTATTACATTGTTTGTGTTTGTAACGATAGTAGCACCTAAAGTTATATATGAAAATGATTGTATGAAGCATGTGGGGTTGGGAATTGTTCTTTCTTAAGTGATAGATGAATTGAGTGCTAAATTGTAATTATTAAAAGTGATAACAAGAATTGTGTGAAAAATTGTTGAAGTATGTTGAGAATTGTCTGTAAAGTGTTTGGTCATTTTATAATCAATCTATAACTGACAGGCTTATGACTTAAAGGATCATACATTGCATACTTGCACAATATTGCATAAAGGTGTGACAACTTGCTACGTGTTAGTATTTCGGATCTCGGTTAATGTTTGGTTTTTCTAGATGTAAATTTCCTAGTCCTTCCAAAATTATCCCTGTTCTGTTCGGTTCCACGGGAACTACTCGGCAAAAGAAGGAACGCCGCCCGTGGTATCGGCTTGAAATAACTAATACTTAATGGAGTCTCTTTGTTCCTAAAGGAAATTGAGTGAAGAAACTATAATCATAAAGAAAAGAATAAAGTGAGAATTATTATTCTATGGTTCTCTGTTTCTCCTGAGCAAGTAGGTCATAAGGATATGATCCTTGACTAGGTTCCTTTAACCCCGATGAGAGGGCGCAAATCTACATCCTGTTTGGATTTCGGTTGTCCAGACTTGTAATTGTACATATGCTTGAATGTTGCATTACACTTGTTTGATAAATTACTTGTTTGCTTTGCTTGATGTGTAATATGTGATGGTTATTCACTGAGCTGTAGAAATGCTCATACTCCAACAGATTTTTCAGGTTTATCCTCAAACCGTGGCTAGTACTGTCTCGGGAATTAGAGCGGGTAAGGAAATCAAGCTAGCAAATTGGGAGTAGTTAAGGAAGACTTAGAAATGCTGTATTAGTAAATTTTACTTTTATTTCATGTTTCTAGTTGTAAGATGATAGCCCAGTTTGTAATAACTTATACAAACTTTATATGAAGTTTAGTTTATCTGTTTTTGTATATTTTGTGTATGTATATCATTTCTTATCATGCAACTGAAAAGATCCTGTTTTATGTCACAACTCTTAGAGTAACTAGTTGTATTGTATAGAAACCAATATTATATACAATACAATACAGCTAGGGTACCCTCTGGGGCGTGACAAAAGCAACAACATGTTCATGTTTTGTTCTTCTACATAAGCTTCCTATTTTATTATGTTGTTATTATTATTTGCTTATATATATAGTATTATGTATATTATGTATATATATTTATTTAGAGCATATAAGCTCATTTGTTATTTATTTATTTTCAAGTTATACAATTTATTTATTTTATGTTGATATTAAGACTAGTCTTTCTAGTCTTAGACTTGTCCATATCAAGTCAAAACAATCTTTTATTTATTTTCTTTAATCTTTCGGGACTAGTCCATTCTTAGTCCCGGGACGCCTTGATAAAGCTAAGGCTCCAATACTTGATCGGGATTCCTTGATGAAGCTAAGGTTCCCAATGCTTGATATTTTATTTATTTCTAGTATTTCCTTATGTTCTTATTTCTTTATATGCTCATGATACTTGCATTTGCATAATGTTAATGTCTCAACTAGTCTAAAAATAGAATCTTGTTTTACTAAATGAACTCAAAGCTAAGTTTTCAATCATATGATTTATCACAAAATCATGAAGTTATTATCAACAACATAGAAATGGAGTTTTTTCAACGTTTTCAAGAATAACAAAGATAGATTTTCAAGGAATCATAAGAAATAAATATTTTCTTTGTATATTATGTTAACCTAAGCTTTTAGTAATATAATTTATGAATATTAAAAGTCTTTACAAAAAGCTCAAGATTTAAACTCTTTTAAACTTCGAAATAAAACTAAGAAAACAAACTACTTTTCAAAGTTAAGATAAATTCATAAGGTGATGAACCCACTTAGGAAAAATAATGATATTCAAATTTCTAAAATGAAGGAACTCATTTTCAAAAGAATATAAATAGATAAAACTGGATTTTATCAATAAAAGATGATTCTTTTCAAAAGAAATGAAAGAACAAGTTTTGGAAAGTAAAAGCTTATATTTTAGAAAGGAATACAAGAAAACAAGACTCATTTTCTAAGACCATCTTAAATAAACAAATTATGAAAAGGTTTTCGACAAATAAATTCATCTTTTATCACTAGAAATGAAATTTATGAAAGACTAGGGTTAAAGGAGAATTTGCTTGTTTTGGAAAGAGGAATGAAGAAAATAAAATAAGATTATACTCATTTATAACAACCTAAGAAAAATATAAAGTTTCTTTAAATACTTGAAAGGAAGTTTTCAAAGCTAAAGTTTAAATGAATTGTTTTATGAAATAAATTGTTGAGACACTACCATTAGGATTTTTGCATATAAAGTGAGCATACCTACATATTCAAAAGTGTTTATCAAATATATATTTATATTGTTACAAAAGGATTTTCTTTAATGGAGTTGAGCTAGAAAATGGATTTTTGCAAAAGTTTAGAAAATTCGTTTTAAATCTGTACCTGACGTTTTCGGAACCCAAATGACCTTTTATGACCAAGATAAGTTTAGAGATGCATAGAACTTTTCGAATAGGTAGAAAACGGTATATCATATGCGAAATTCCGAGTTAAAATGAGCAAGTTATGGCCATTTTAAGTTGGAATTTCTTCTTATACGATTTTACCACGATTTTAAGTAAAGTTAGAATATCCAAGAATAGAAATTCCATGAAAGACTTATCCCGGGTATTTCTTTTGTCTAGGTGACGAAGGACACGAGAATATCTTACCCGAGGATTTCTACGACTAAGAAGATAGCGAAATGGACGAGTGAGTTATTCCTCCTAAATTCGTTACTTTGCTTGTGCTTGTAAAGTAGTAGCATTAGTATATCAGGAAAAGATAAAAATGGATATATATTTGGGGAATTTGGGATTATATATATGATTCTATGTTTATGCGTGAATTGAGAATTAAGAATATCGCAACTTCGATCTGCTTGTTTAAATAATTTTGTTTACTTACTTGTATGATTGTTTATTGTTGCTAAATTGATTGATCGCCCCAATAAACCTTAATAAGGTTTGACCTAAGAACAATAAAATGTTCACGCATAGCATCCATCGAGTCACATCTTTTCAAAGGCTGCTATCCTACGCATAGAGTTGGATTGGCTGTGATCGTGCGGTGCACGGGCCATGTTCCTTCCTGGAGAATCCAAATCGCTGGGGGGAAAGCGACTCTAGGTTCGGAGCCGAGCCAACCGAACGCTGTGGGTGAGGACCTGGGGACTAGCAGTAGAAGGTCGAGGACCTTCAACCCCGATTCCCTAACCTTTAATACGGAGGGGTAAATGTTCTATATATGGTTTCCGGATGACTATATATATTCGCATAATCATGTGATTATTGCATTGAATTCATGGCATATGTGTGATTAAATAAATAAACTTGTTTGAAAATGTGGTGCGAGTAAAAAGGAATATCTCACTAAGCTAGTTGTAGCTTATACCCCTATAGATTTTGTTGAAACAGGTATATTCGTGGATTAAGTTTGAGGATCATGACATTAAGGAAGTCATGGACGGATAATTAAGGATATGGAATTATACGATGAAGAAATTTTGTAAGGTTCTTTATATATGCTAACCTATATGATTAGAGATGTATATTTATTTGAAGTAGGTTATGCCTCTAGGACTTGAGATGAAATATGCTTATGTTTTATATTAAGTATTCTCTTTGCCTTATTACTTAATTATTATCAATGTAAATTGCGCTACTCCGATGCGTCCCCTTGGTTGTGATGTACGCCTTATACATAATATGGAAGACTTTGCATGACTAAGGTAGTCATTCTTAGGCTTTAGTATTGTGTACGGCGGATTGCCACGTTTATGGTACCCCTCGGGGCGTGACACTCCCTCCATTTCTTTTACACACTTCTTTTACTTACCAAAACTCTCCCAAAACCACACTACAAAATTTCTCTCTACTGCTTTTCTTTTTTCTTCTAACCAATAGGTAATTATCTTAAACCTTTTTCATTTTCATTTAACTTAGTATGAGCTTAGTGGTTGTTTTCTAAAAAACCATAAGAGGTTAATAAAGTAACAATAGGTTCATACTTTATTCTTATTCATAATATATTCTTATATTTTTAGATTATTTCTTATGTTCATGTAACTTAGCATGAACATAGTGTGTTTTTCTAAAGACCCATAGAGGTTAAGAAAGCAATATTATATTCATATTTTATTCTTATTCATACATTATGTTTTTATTATTATGCTTTTACTTTTATGCTTATATTATTATGCTCTTATTATGTTTTTTCTTTTTTTCTTTTTCTTTTTCTTTTTTTTTAGGACTAGTCTATTCTTAATTCTAGGTTGCCTTGATGAAGCTAAGACTCCTAATATTTGACCATATTATTACTCTTATATTGCTTCTTATATATAACTTTATCTTATTATGTGATATTATTCTCTTTCTCATGGCTACATATTCATAAACATGCATGAACATGTTGATCTTGTTTCAAGAAAAATAAAAAGAAGTTTTCTTAAATGAAGAAAATAAGAACTCTCTTTAAAGATTAATTTTTGCCATTTAAGAAATGATTTTTCTATAAAAACTTAAAGTTTTATCTTAACATGTCTTTTCTAAAAAAATTAGATAAGTCCATTGTAAACCCCTGAAATTTAGGCTAATTTTAAGCTTAATCTTAGAATTAAAAATCTATCGGAAATCCTAAATGTCAACAAAAGATTAGTACAGACCCTAGAATTTAGATTCGACATTCCCATATTCTTTAGCCCCAGAAAACAAAGTTGAAATAATTAGTGATAATAGTTCGTAATAATATGAGGAATTGTAAAAATATCATATTCGCGGATTTCGAGTGTCCTTCGGATCCAAACGAGATCAGTTCTTAAAAAGTATGTCCCGGAGCTCGGAATAATAAAAATATTTCGATAACACCGTTAGGACGATTTAATACACGGATTTCAAAAATATCAGTTTCGTAATTTTTCGATAACTAAAAATGACATATATTGCAATTATACATGTATTTTCTTACTACCTATATTTTACTAGTCATATTTACTTTACATTACACTATTCATTACTATTCTACACTATTTGCTCATCTCTACTTTTTCTAACACCTACTCTTATACTCTATACACCTATTATCTTTACTTTTTATTAGGAGTGTGCAAAAAAATCGATGAAACCGAAAAATCGAATTGAAATCGTAAAACAAATCCAAAAAATGTGGTTAATCGGTCCATTGGTTTCGGTTCAGGATTACGGTTTTTATTTTTTTCGGTTTTGGTTTCGGTTTGTAACCACAAAAACGATGGTTAATGGTTAACCGTTTCAATATTTTAAATATATTATATATAATTTATATATAAATTATTTATATATATGATTTACATATACATATAATTTACTTATATTAGTATTCCTTGGATTTCGATTAAAATACTGTTGTCTATGTTTGATGGAGTTAATATGGTAATTGTCTTGATTTGATTTTTTTGATAATGATACATCCAATGATTTTTTTCCCCTTTTCCTTAATTTGATTTTCTTTTTTTTTAAAGCTCTTGTAATATATATATATATATATAATAATTTAAAGAAATACTCTATGATAAAGGCTAAAAAATAAGGTTTATTGAAATTATCAATTTGATTTGTTGAAACCAATACGTTAAATGGTTAAAAACTGAAAATCGATTAAATTATCCGAATAAAATGGTTAACCATTAAAGCAGTTAACCCTTTATAATGGACCGGTTAAAGATCAAAAGATTAAAAAACTGATCATTACGGTTAGGTTCAAAAAATAAGGCCACGGACCGGTTAACCGATCCGTGAACACCCCTATTTTTTATTTTTCTCATAACTTTATATCACATCTACCTTATATTATTTCTTTTAATATACAAAATTACAAAAAAGTAAATCTCTTCCTCTCTCTTCTCTATGTGGGCAGAACCCCCCCTTCTCTCCCTCTCTCATATTTTTTCAAATTTTCTTTATTTAAATCACTCAAAATTCACTTCTCATTTTCCTATAAATACCCCCCTCCTCTTTCACTTCATTCACATATTTACTACCCACAAATTCACTACAAAAACTCTCTAAATTTTTCATCTCAAAACTCTCTCCAAACACTCTCCAAAAACTCTCCAAAATACTCTCAAACCTCTTCTATACACAAAACTCATACACATATATGACTCCAAAATCCTCTTTAGGTAAATTCTTCCTTTCGCAATTCTTTCTACCATGTCATGTAACTTTACATGACCATGGTGTGAGTTTCCTAAACTTGTTGTTATGGAAGCTACACTATGTTCATGTATTGTTCTTGTTCATGAAAATCTATTTCTCTAATTTTTATGTTGTTATTATGTTTTGCACTTATTATTGTTAATATTCTGTTAACTTCTTATATATATTTAATTAAATATAATTATGTACTTATATATAATCTTTAGAGCATATGAACTCATTTTTTATTTATTTACTTCCAAGTTATACAATTTATTTATTTATTTCATGTTGTTTTAAAATTAGTCTCTAGTCTTAGACTAGTCCTCATCAAGTCCAAACAACATTTTCTTTCTTTCTTTTATAGTTCTTTTTGGGACTAGTCTATTCTTAGTCCCGGGATACCTTGATGAAACTAAGGTTCCCAATACTTGATATTTCTATTAACTTGCTTATTATATTACTTATTATGTCTTTCTTATGTTTTCATAATTTCATGATTTCATATTCATGATCATGCATAAAACATATTGATTTTTGTCTCAACAATATAATGAAGGAAAGATTTCTTATAATGGAAGTTTTTTTCTGTCATGCCCGAAGGGTACCCTAAACATGGCAGCCCACCACATATAATATCAAGGCTTAAGGATGGCTACCTTAGTCATGCGAAAGCCTTAGTATTATATGTAAGGCGTCAAGCACGGTAATAGGAGACGCTTTTGGGAAGCATAGTTTAAGCAAGTAAAGATGAACATACAAGAATCCAGAAATAAAATATCATATCATTAATAAACAAAGGTCTGTTACATAACTTCTTAGGGGCATACCCCCGCTAATCCCAAGGATCGTGATAATCTTTACAACATCCAAAATACTACATTAAAGATTTCAAAGGAATTCTAATCTAAGTCTTCGAGTAGATTTCCTCCAAAAGCTTCAATATACAAAACCTATACGGGTAGGGGAGACCTTCGGGCACAAAGAAATAGGTGTTCCTGAGAATACAAATATCTATAGGGGTATAAGCTTATGGGCTTAGTGAGTAAATCCCAAAATTCATACTCGAAGAAAATTATCAATCAAGTTTATTAATCAAACATATGAAATGCAACAACCACGTGAGCATACAAGACATATGACTTTCCGGGAATCATATGTTGAATGAATTACGCCCTTCATTCGGGGTTGGGTATTCAGGCCAATTACAGCCACAACTTTTAAAACACTTTTATAGATCTTACCGGCTCCTATACGCCATCAAAATTTGTAGTTATTACAGGCTCCTACTAGCCACCAATTTAAGTAGTTCTTACTGGCTCCTACTCGCCACTCACATGATATACCGGTTATGTCTACCACCACTATTATACATTGTCCCACCAATTGTATAGTAGCGAATGCAATGTGACTTAACATATGAAGTGCATGAATAATTTCTTTAATTAAAGTTTAGTAGTTTCATTTAACTTCTTTCAAGTGATCAACCAATTTCAAACATTTCAAGATATTAATGCACCTACAACTTTATTATAAACAAATCGAGTCTCGATATACTTAGTATTCTTTCAACATATTATCATAGACTTCCTTTTGATTTTGCCTAAATTCTAGTGCAACTAATTTTATAAGCACACTCGAGAGTATGAGAAAATTTACGGGAAGTAAACTCACTCGGCCATGATGACACCTTTCTTAAAATGGATGAGTCGTTCGGAAATTCCACTTAATCGTAGTAATTTTCAGGATACGAACAATCCTCCTCGTGATTATCTAATCAAGAAGAATACCCCAAAATGAGTATTTCATGAAATTCTATTCTTGAAGATTCTAAACTTTCCTTAAAATAGTGGTAAAATCGTATAAGGGGAAATTCCAACTTAAAATGGCCATAACTTGCTCATTTTAACTCGGAATTTCGCGTATAATATACCGTTTTCTACCTACTCGGAAAGATCTATGCATTTCTAAACTTATTTTCATAAAACCAGGCCGTTTGGTTTCCGAAAAGACAGCGACCAAATTTGCCACGAATTTGCAAACACTTGTTTTCCTTCTTGTAAACAAAGCTCATTTGAAAAGATAAATATTTCAATTATTTTGTAAACTTTTTGAAAGGTATTTATATATATATTTGTAATGACTCATAACAAATGTATGAAGTAAATGAAGTTGTCTCAACTTATAAAAAATTAAGGTTTTTAAAGTTTGAACTTGAGATTCTATTGAATATTTATTTTACTTTTGAAAGTTCTTGAGTTATTGAGATGAATATTCTTTTTCTAAATTTAATCTCTTGTAATTTCTTTAAATTCTTAAGGTGTGGTTTTATTTTCAAAACTTGGATTCGAAAAGTAATAAAATGATAATTTTTTTTTTTTGTTTCTTGTAATGATTCCAAAAGAATATTTCTTGATGAAAGATAAGTTTTCATAAAACCTTTTGTTTATGTAAGAAAAATCATTTTCCAAGCATGTTCATGAGTTTTTAGGAAATCTATTTCCTATTTTTATTTAACAAGAATTTTAGTTTTAGAAAGACACTTCCTCTATTTTGTTGAGACAAAAACATTATGTTCATGCATGAATATGAATCATAACTATAGAAATATAAAGGAACATAATAACTTGAAAGCTTAAGTAATTAATAAAGTAAATCAAGTATTGGGACCTTAGCTTCAAGGTACCCCGGGACTAAGAAAAGACTAGTCCCGAAAAGAAAAGAAAGAGAAATTGTTTTGACTTGATGAGGACAAGTCTAAGACTAGAATGACTAGTCTTAAAATCAACTTGAAATAAAATAAATTGCAATAAGGTAAATAAATTGCATGAAAGATAAATAAAATGTAAAACAATGAGCTTATATGCTCTAAATAATATATATAGTTATATAGATATATTAGATAGTACAGAACATAAAAGAAACACAAATGAACATAGAGGAATTATGTTTATGAACAAAAACAAAGCATGAACCTAATGTTGCTTTCTTAACCTTCATGGTTTTTAAAACATACACTAAGCTCATACTAAGTAGATGAACATGAAGAATTCTTGAGAAATTTCTTACCTAAAGGAAACTAAACTTAAGAAGACTTCTTGAGAGAACTCTTGAGAGAAATTGGAGAGAAATTTTTGTGGAGTAACTTTAGAGAAGAAGAGGTGTGAAAGAAGTGAAGGTATGAGGGGGTATTTTTAGGAAAATGTGGGAGATAATTTGTGTTAATTAAATAATTAAAAAATAAAACAATTGAGGCATAGAGAGGGAGGGGCCGGCGCCAATTTGATGCATGAGGGAGAGAAAAATTTAATTTTTTGTTATTTTGTTAATTAAAAGTAAGAAATGAAAGATGTGAAATTGTATTGGAAATGAAAATGTGTAAGAAATAGGTGTATAGGTTGTAAGAGTAGGTTGTAAGAAAAAGTAAAGATAGATGAATAGTGTAGAATAGTAGAAAATAATGTATGTAAAAGTAGACATGACAATTAAATACCGGTAGGTAGTAAGAAAATATGCGTATAAAAGCGATATCTGATATTTTTAGCTACCGAAAAATTACGAAATTGATATTTTTGGAAATCTCATATTTTTACAGTCTAACGGTATATTCGGAATATTTTTCCTATTCCGGGCTTCGGACGTTTTTCAAGAACTATGTCCGATCGGGTTCAAAGGACACTCGAATTTTGAAAAACTGATATTTTTATAAAACCTATAGCTATTACAAACTATTATAACTAATTTTCCAACTTCGTTTTCTAGGGTTTGAGAAAACGGCAATGCGGACTTTAAGCGGTTACGGTAAACTAGGGTTTGGTTGACTCTGGAAATCCGGTTGACTTCGATTAGGGTTTAAACTAATTCGGATCCAAAAATTTCGGGGATTTACATTTTCCAAAATAAATTTTGAAAGAAATGATTTTTCATAAAAATTAGGAATCTATTTAGCAAATCTTTTCCAAAAATCTAGAGGATTTCATCATAAATTTTAGTAACAAAAAACATAGGAATTTTTAGATAATACATACATACACTTTACAAAACCATAAAATAGAAAAGTTTTATTTGAAACTTAAAATTTCAAATTTTTGTTTAACAAAAGTTTTACTAAACTTCATTTTTCCACCAATACTCTAAAATATGAAGGAATATACTAGTTTGACAAAACATCAAGAAAATTTCTTTCATAAGGATAAAATAACCTTAACGAATAAAATTAATAAACAACTTAGGAAATCATTTTAATTAAATGAAATAAACTTTAGAAAAGGTTAAGAAAGTATAAAGTTTGATAGATTTTAACTACTCTAAAATGTATTTAGAAACTACCCTCTCAATCCCTAGAAATTAAGCTATAAGAAACTTAGAAAAACAAAAGTCATTCTTTTGAAATTTAAAAGATAAGGAAATGGAATTAAGAAGGAGAAAATACTCACTTAAAATAACTTAAGAAATTTTCTAATAAGCTAAGTAGAAATTTTCAAAAATTTTGTTTTTCCAAGTTTCTAGAAGACTTTTTTTACAAAAATTCATGGTTGAGACAACTTCATTAAATTCATGCATATTGATATGAGTCAATACATTTTAAAGGTTTTTCCAACCATAATAATATTATATTTTGGTACAAGTATTTTTAGAAAGAAAGTTTACAAAATTAAGTTTTGCAAAATAAATTTTCGTGGTGAATCTGTATCTCATGGTTTTGGGACCAACCGACTTTTTATGATAAGAATACCTTAGGAATGGGTAAATCTTTCCAATAGGTAGAAAACGGTATATTATATGCGAAATTCCGAGTTAAAATGAGCAAGTTATAGCCATTTTAAGTTGGAATTTCCACCTATACGAATTTTACGCAACTAGAGAATAGAGTTGAAAGTTTTGACTACAAATTCCATGAAATACTCATTTTGGGTATTTCCTTTGTTTAAGAACCGAGGAGGAGGACGTATACTACCCGAGGACTACTTCGACTGAGGCAGTATCGTCATAGCCGAGTCTACTTCCCTTATTTTTATACTTATGTTTTGCTTGTAAATTTAGTTACACTAGATTTATGGAAAGTTAAAGTTGATAACATGTTGAAGAACAATAAGTATATCGAGGCACAAAATGCTTGTGATAATTGTATATTTATTAGCACATTGAAGTGTCTGAAATTGGTTGATTACTTACAAGAAATTGAAATATAATGGCTAAACTCTAAATAAAAGTTGATACATGCACTTCATATGTTGAGTCACATTGCATTCGCTATTATACAATTGGTGGGACAAATGTATGATATTGGTGGTAGGCATAATCGGTATATTATGTATGTGGCGAGTAAGAGCAGGTAATAACTACATAAATTGATGGCTAATAGGAGTCAGTAATAACTATAAAATTTTTTATGGCGAATAGAAGCTGGTAAGATCTATAAAAATGATTTTTAAGAAGTGATGGCCGTAATGGGCGGAATACCTAACTCGAATGAAGGGCATAATTCATTCAACATATGATTCATGGAAAATCATATGTCTTGTATGCTCACGTACTTGTTGCATCCCATTTGCTTGTTTAATAAACTTGGTTGATATTTTGTTTCAAGTATGAATACTGGGATTATACTCACTAAGCCCATAAGCTTACGCTCTTATAGATATTTGTATTCACAGGAACAAACTGTTTTTGCACCCAAGGTTCTTCTTATCCACGTAAGTTTTCTTTTGGGAGCTTTTGAACGAATCTACTTGAAGGGTTAGGCTAGAATTCATTTTAAATCTTTTGATGTAGTATTTAAATTTTTGTAAAGACTATTAGTTATTTCGATCCTTGGAATTTAGGGGGGTTGCGCCTAAGAATCATGTATAGACCTTTAATTATTAATATTATATCTATTTTATTTCTAGATTCTTGTGTGTTCATTATTACTTGCTTAGACCACACTTCCCAAAGCATCTTCTATTACTGTGTTAGACGCCTTATATGTAATACCGAGACTTTCGCATAACTAAAGTAGTCATTCTTAAGTCTTAATATTATAGGTGACGAACTGCCATGTTTAAGGTACCCTTCTGGGTGTAACATCCATTACAACTTTTTAGTAATAATGGTACATTGGATTTCATCAAAGAATAAACAAAGTAGATTTATCACATATACTCTTTTCAAACCAATAAAATAAGAAGGTTTCTTTAAAACTCAATATTGATAATTCTTTGGTTGACAAAGTTTTTTCTTAAACTTATTTACGAGGATCTCATCAACACTCTAAAATACTAAGTACTAGACATATTTTACAAAATCATCTAAAATCAACCTTCTAGAGACAAATCTTACTTAGGATATAAATTAGTAAATAACTTAAAAGGTCATTATTATTTAGAGTAGACCCAACTTTGGAAAAATCAAGAACATATAAACATGACAAGTAACTACTTTAAGGAATCTCTGTCATTACCAAGAAATACTTAGAGAAACTTCACTTTTCAACCATTAGAAATAAAATTGGTAAATCTTAAAAAGACTAAATTTATTTTTAGAAAATTAAGTTATCCTCAAAGGTTAAGAAATGAATTTAAAAAGAAGAAGAAAGAATTCACTTATAATAATTCATGAAATTTTTCCAACAAACTAAATTGAATTTTCAAGTCTTAAGTTTTTCCAACTTTTAAGATACATTGCTTTACAAAAATAATTGTTGAGACAACACCACTAAATTCATGCATACAATACAATATGAATTTATATATGTATTCGAAAGAATTTTTCAAATCTACAAATATCTATATTTTTGTATAAGGATTTTTGGATGAAGAAAAGTTTGAAAATTTGTATTTTGATAGATGTGAATTTCGTGATGATTCTGTAGCTTGCTATTTTGGGACCCAAATGAATTTTTACAATAAAAATAACTTTAGAAATGGATAGATCTTTTCGACTAAATAGAAAATGGTATATAATATGCGAAATTCTGAGTTAAAAGGAGCACCTTATGGCCATTTTAAGTTGGAATTTCCATCAATACGAATTTTACCGTAACTAGAAGATAGAATTAGAAAATTTGATTAAAAATTCCATGGAATACTCATTTTAGGTATTTCCTTTATTTAGGAAATGAAGAGGAGAACATTTACTATCCCGAAGATTGTTTTGATTAAAGAAGTACCATCAAGTCATGGCCGAGTAAGTATACTTCCCTTATTTTTTATACTTATAATTGTGCTTGTAGTATAGTAGCACTAGAAATAGAAAAAAGATTAAATGGAAAGTGCATGTGACTTATAATGTTGCTGAAAGAACCTTAAGCATATCGAGTCATGAATTGTCTATAATGAATTGCATGTTCTATTAGCATGTTGAAGTGTCTAAAATTGGTTGGTCACTTGCAAGAAATTGAAATTAAAATTAAATGGCTAGACTCTAAATAAAATTTGATGCATACACTTCATGAATTGAGTCCAATTGCATTCACTATTATACAATTGGTGGTACAAAGGAATGATAGTGGTGGTTAGCATAACTGGTAGTATCTGCATATGGCGAGTAGGAGCCAGTCTATAAAGACCCGTCCCACTAAATCCCGAGATTTAGAGTACCGAGTCTCCAACCACATAGAACATTTTCATATTATATGTAAGGTTTTCCTAAAATTAACAGTTTATGAGAATTGTTTGATCAAATCTACTAACACATTATAAACAAAGTTTAACAAAACAAGATTGCTAATAAAAGCAATCCATACATATGTACAATATATGTAAAAAGTTTAGTGTCAATCTAAGACACTACAAAATTACAAGTTGTTCTTGGTACAAAAGATAATCTAAAGAGATCTTAAGGTCTTTTACAACTTAGGCTTATTTAATAAGCCTTCTATACGGAGAATTATGCTTTGAACAAAAGCTTCTCTCAAATCTAAGGGCATTCAGGTCCTACTCGTCCCACTCGTTCAAAAATCTCTCAATATCTAACCCGTATCCCAGATCATCATACAACTCATCTTCATTACCTGCAAAGCAGCAAAAGTGAGCCGAAGGCCCAGTATGCAATAAAAAATACAAAAACAATTTGTCAAGCAAACTTAAATCAAATGAAATACATCAACGATCAAGTCATTATTTTGTAAGTTTTCTTTTAACAAAACAACAGTAGGGTATTCAAACCCGTAATCACGCTTTGGGAATTTAGGGGTCCTGAATAACAACAGCTGCTCAAGGGGTTAATATAAGCAGTCCCAATACTTACATCTCCTATATCTATTCCATAAAGAAATAGCTTCATTTAGTGCTCAAAAGCCGTTGCCCGACTCTACTTAAACTCAGTCCATAACATGAGCCTAATTCACAAGTTCCCATAAATTTTGAACTAAACCATGGTGTTTCCCCCTAAGTTTAAGCAAACGTTACTCGAATGCTATTCTCCCTATCGGCTATCTGCTTAACCAAAAACAAATCGTTAATGTATCATAGTGTACCATTGCATCATGGAAAAGCCATTACATCATGACTTAGGTTAAGCGCCTAACTAACATGTCATTGCATCATGACAGGTTTGCTGCTTCTCGGATCAGATTAAACAACGTAATAGACATCCAGTTTGTCATGCCCCGAAGGGTACCCTAAATGTGGCAGTTCGCCGTACACAATATTAAAGCCTAAGAATGACCACCTCAGTCACGCGAAGGCTTCCATACTATGTACAAAGTGTCTAGCACATAAAGGAGACACATCGGAATGATACATTTTATGTTGATACAATTGAGTAACAATATAAAGGAAATACAATCCACTATACTTCCAATAAAAACTACTATACTTCATATACGAATCACTATACTTCAAAATACAAATCATTCAACTTCAAATACATTTATCCACAGACTTCCTTACATAAACTATTACAAGACAAATCATAAAACTAGCTGATAACTTTAAACATTCGTATCCTTTGTCGAAATCCCAGAGTCATTCCCGGCTCCAACCAATTCGGTCCCCACTTTGCATTCTTGAGATAACCTGTTCATTTAAACAACTATTAGGGTATAAGCTACACTAGCTTAGTGAGAATTCCCTTAATTCCGTACCATAACAAACAAGTTATAATCAATCATATGCTATTCATGAACAAACACATGAGCAAACAATTAGGTATGGGTATCCAGAACCCACACATAGAATGGATTTACTCCCTCCTTATCTTGGGTTAGGAATGATATTGAGTCTACACGACTGCATCTAGTCCCTAAGCCCTCAGCTCTTAGCACTCAACTCGGCTAGGCTCATCCAAGGAATGCATCAACATGCACCTTAGTACCCCTGAATGAACTCTGGCACCGGGCTCGTTACCCAAACAAGTCATCACGGACCATACCGATCGACCTGCGCAGGAGTAGCATGCTACCAATGCAATATGTCCGATGCGATGCATGACCAATTTAATTTTTCCTTGAGTCAAATATTTATACATTCTTTAGAGTGACCAGCCAATATCATACACATAACAGAAAGAATATGAACAGTACAGTTATCCAATCGAATCATGATTTCGATATGCTTTAGTATTCTTTGGCATACATTCATCACAGTCTCATCATATATCCCATCCCCATTCATATCGATTTTTATCTTGTTCCTATAATTCTAATGCAACTAACTACAAGCACAATCAAGGTAACAAAACAAGGAGAAAACTCACTCGGTCATTGGATCACCGGTCTTCTAGTAATAATAATTCGGTGGTAGGGAATCGTCTATTTCGGGATCACCTAAAAAGGAAGAAATACTCTAATAAGTATTTCAACCGAAACTAATCTAAACGATCTTATACGAACTATCAAATTCGTAATTTTCGTCCTAAGCGAAAATTCCAACTTAAAACGATCACAACTTGGTCATTTTAACTCGGAATCTCGCAAATTATATATCGATTTCTATCTACTTCGAAAGATCTATCTATTTCTAATATTATTTGAAGTTTTGAAAACTTTGAAGCTTCAAAAAGTTCGGATCAGATTAGGGCAGCAACAATTTCAATTTTCGAAAAATCGTTTTATAAATGCTTGTAATGTTCCTACTTGCCAATGCAATTATACATGCAATATGAATGATGTCCTAACATGAATGACATGAGATGAGCTTAATGTATGCATGATCTTGATGATTTTTTTCTCAAAAAAATTTTATAACTTTTCATTTTGCAAGACCATAATAACAACTACTTATGAAAAATCTAGTTTTCTAACTTTGATCATTTCCATTTGTTGTGGATTTATTACTTAAGAAAATATAATTACTTTTGTTAAAATTGAGTCTTCATTATATATATTACTTATACCTTCATTTCTACATAAAAATTTCATTTTGCACTTTGTAAACGTTTTCAAGTGGGGTTGATTTCAAAATCCGAATTTTACAAAAATTAGTTTTTGAGATTCCTTTAAGCAAAAATCATTTGATACTTAGAAAATTTAAGGCTCAACCATATATAACTACTAAGGACTTCATTCTTACACAAAAATTTTCATTTTACACTTTGCAAATATGTTTTCCAATATGATTTACTCAAAAATCCGAATTTTAGAAAATCCACTTTTTGAATGATTCCTTTGGGAAAAACTTGTTTAGTGCGTTAAAATTTAAGACCTTATGGTACCTATTACTTAAGGACCTCATTCATTACATAAAACTTGCAATTTTAGCTCAAATACTAAGTGATTACATATGCATCATCTCAAATTACGAATTTGACAATTTGATCACTAACTCAAAATTTTCCATTTTAATTCCATTACTTGTTTTACACATTACTCATGCCTAAACTCATTTTAACTTGTAAAAATCATTCCTTAAGATACCTATTACCTATACCCTTCATTTTTCACATAAAACATGAGTTTTGGAGTTGATAAATGGGTTTTAAAAATTGGTCTTGGTTGGGATCCGAATTTAGAAAATTTATTTTTGGTCATATCTTTTGATAAAATCTATCTAAGCTTATGAAAATCCATTCCTTACATATCATATCTTAAGAGCCTTTCATTTCTTAAATAAAAACTCCATTTTTGAGTTGGAAAACATGTTTTTAAAATATGCCTTGGCCAAAATCCGAAAATAAGATTTTTATTTTGAAAATAACTTTTGAAAATCACATTAGATTCTTGTAAAAAGAAGTCTTGATGATATATATATTAAGCCTTCATTTTCTTAAGTAAAAATTACATTTTGACACTTGGAAAGTGGTTTTTAACTAGGGGTCTTGCCAAAATACGAATTTCACAATTTCTGTCTAAGTTCAAATCTAAGATCTACACATAATATGAACATATACCTAAATGAAACCCATGAAAATAAACTTTAAACTCATAGATCTAAACTTTGCTCATCAAAATCTTTCATTTATGTTATCTATACCCTAAGCCCTTCATTTTAAATGAAAAATACACATTTTGAAGTTGAAAAACAACTTTTCTAAATATGATTCCATTTTCATCCGAATTTTCAAAAATGATTTTTGATGAAAATAAAATAGATCTTGAGTTTTCTAAAACATCCCTACTATCATCATGCCACTACAAGTCATCCATGAACATAAAACAAAGTCTAATGCATGTATGAACCTAAAACAACTAGATCTAGTCTTCTAAACTAGTTTTGAATGCATGAACACATGTGAATGAGAAATATATGCATAAATCATAAGTAATAACAAGAATAATAACTTAAATAGCAAGATCTATGGCATAAACAAAAATCAAAGCTACAAAAAGTTAGATCTACAATATACATCAACTTTAAACAAGAAAATAATTGTAATACAAGATAATAAAAGTGGAGAAAAGGAGTGTTTCATTATTGGCATCATCATCCTAAGCTTTTAAGCTTATGGAAGGTCATTTGATGCATGAAACCTTCATTACACTTTACCTATATCACCTATGGAGGCTTTGAGATGAAGATTTGCTTAGAAATCTTCAAGAAATATGGGTGGAAGCTAATGGAAGAGATGGGGGCAGCTTGTGTTCTTGAAGAAACAAGAACAAAAAGAAGAAAGAAAGAGAGGAAAATGAGAGAGAAAAGGCTAAGGAATGAAAGAGGGAAAGTGAGTAAATGAAGGAGAGAGAGAAAATGAGTGTTTTAATTGAATAAATGAGAGAAAAAAATAAAACAAGGGCAACCAAGGGAGGGAGAGCTGCACGTGAATGATGGTGAGGAGAGAGAGTGAATTTTGTTGAAATTTGACTTGAATTTGAATTGTGTAATAAATGTGTAATGTAGCTTTCTTAAGAAGGAGTAGAATATAATTAATTTAGTCAAAATGGAGTGAATAAAGGACAATGGCAGCCACAAAGAAGGAGAAAAATCTGCCATGAAGTGTGGAATAATGTGTAAAAAGATTGAAGTGAAAAAGAAGTGATATGTGTAAGGTGTACTTGAAAGTATGGGTTGTAAAAGTACTTTCTTAATAAAATAAAAAAAATAAAATAAAATTAGAAAATTTATTCCAAATATTTGTAGCAGATTTTTCATAATTAAAATTAAATAATTATTTGAATTATTTTAGTATTTTAACAAGTATGTTACCGGTATGATCAAAATACGCGAATATGGGCTATAAATAATATTTTTATAACCCGAAAAATTCTAAAAAATTATTTTATGAAATAAAAATATTTTAAAATATTTTTCAATTATTAAATTAATTTATTTTATTTTTAGTATCGGGTCTTAAACAGAATCTGATCCCGTAAAGACCCGAAACGAACTAAATTTTAGAAAAACAAAATTTTCTATAACATATAAAATATTTATCTAAAAATATAAGGCTTTATAAGAATAATAAAATTTTGTAATGAAATAAAAATGAATAGTAGAAAGACTAATCAATTACCGAATAATGGAAATACGATAAAAAGGTTATAACTGTAACTTTTATAACCCAAAAATTATATAACTGATATATTTGAAATCTTATGAAATTACGAGTCTAACGGTACTATTGGTATATTTTTATATCTCGAGCCCCGGGACACGCTTTTCGAAGTCTGTATCCGAACGGGTTCGAAATAGGTCAAAAATTTACCAATTGATATTTTTAAACAAACTTATTACTACGCTATTCTACATCTTTAAACTACACCTCGGCCTCTAGGGTTAGGGGCGCTAGATTGCCGGACTTAAGCTATTGTATTCCACTTAGGGTTTCCGGGTGATTTTTCGGTTTAGATCTTGCCAATTTGGAACTATATTTTATGTTTATATAACATATTTAATTTGAGAAATTTATTTTAAATTTTATTTTGTAAGTATTTAATATCTCTTAATGTTTTCGGAATTCTTGAATTGAGTTTTATTTCCGAAGTCAATCATTATTTACTTTTTAATAGTTTGTTTTTGGGCTTTATATTACCCGATTTTATAAGTCGAGTTAAATATGGAATTTTTTATAGTCGTCGTTTTTGAATTTGAAGACCACTGTGTTCTTATTTTATTTTTAAAGATTTTCATTTTCTCAAGATTAAGAAGTTTCTAATTCGTTCGTGTTTTTGGACTAGTTGAAATTCGTTTTAATTTGGAGTGATTTTTAGGTTTATTTTTGAAGTTCATCTTTAAATTTTTTACTGAAATTTTCCGAGGCTTACACAGTTCATCAAAGTATTAAGCCGAATCGAATTAAATCAATTTTAGCAATGCCTATTCCTAGCATACAACAAGCAAGCTATTACGTACTTAAACCCGATAGTGTATTACTATATTCACACAGAGGGGAATCAACTGAAGAACCTTTAACTAAAATGTCAAAACAAATCAATAATCGAACATTGAATATATATATATATAACGCAATCCTAAGTTAACTATACAAAGAGATTCATTGAACTTAAAATATAGTTTTATCATTTAATTCATACTTAAAACATGTTTATATAGCTTATAGATTTATTAAAAGACCATATATGAAGTAAAGAATGACAATTGAAGAAGGTTGAATTTGTAAAACTCAAGAGATACACGGCTTATCTACATAGGCAAAATTGAGTTGAACACCAGCAGCGTTGAAATTATATGCCGGCAACATTAATTCCAGCGTTAAGAAAATCAATTCTGTTCACATTTAACACTGATTGAAGGCTGGCAGCGTTGAAGCCCTAGTGGTCGACGTACGATTTGAAAAATAAACGCTGGCTAATTTCTTTACAAAAGCCGGTGGCGTTTTAAGCAGCATTAGAAAAATCGGTTCTGATCACATTCAATACCGCCTCTACGCCAACGGCATTGAAGTACCAGATGCCGGTGTACACTCAAAAGCAGACCTGTTCGAAAAGTGTTTACTTCCCCCGTTTTGTACTTTGGAAATCTATAACATATAACACTTTTAATCCTTCTTCAAACACATATTTAGCTTCATACACTATCTTCTATCCACATTAACAAATCCTAGCAACTTTGAACATCATATCAACACTCATCAAACTTCATTCACATCAAACCCTCTCCTACTCTTCACTTCAAACTTAACCACTTAAATCAACTTCCATCTTCACCAACACTTCTCACTACTTCCATAACAAATATAACAAGTTCATATAACAATAAAACACAATCTAACATTTATCAATACATAAACCATTCAATTCAAATGACATTAAACTCATCCGAACATAGATTTTACATCTATATTACAAGAAAGAAAATAAACAAAGAGTTTATACTAGCTTTAACTTACATGAAGAGGCTTTGGCTTGGAGAGATTGTTGAATCCAAGAGCTTGTTATTGGTTTTGGTTTAGGGCTTATGGTTTGAAGATAGAAAGATAAGAGAAAGAAAAGAAAAGTGGAAAATTCATATGAAAAATGTGGGTTGCCAAAAGAGGATCTAGTTAATCAAATTTGAGACTTATATTTATCCTAAGTTTGACTTTTGGGGTATATATGACTTTGGCTTAATTTGGGGCTAATTTGAATTTAATTTGAGCTTGAAAAATAGGCTTAATTTTTGTACAAATTCCGCTAACAATTATTTGGACAATTCAAAAGTTGTTTTAATAAATTTAAACATAACACACACATATTAATTCATAAGAGACACAAACATTAATTATACTATATACACATTAACATACATAAAACAATACCATTAATCTCATTACACATATTCACATACATCTATAATTTACATTAATAAGCATAGTATATCAAACCTATTTCTACACATTCATTTTCATATATTAAAATTACTTCAAACTAAATATTTAGAACTAATATTGTATTCACATGAAAATTTAATTATTGAATAAATTAGATTATTTCATTCTTCCCTCCTTCGAGAAGTTTCGTCCCCGAAACTTAACTTACCTCAAGTCTCCAAAGAGTTCGGGATATTTCTATCTCATCACACTTTCTACTTCCCAAATCGGATTGATTACTCCATTGGACTTTTATCATCGGTATTACTTTGTTTCTCAATTCTTTGTCCATTTTGCCCAAAATTCTGATAGGTTTCTTCTCGGTAGTCAAATTTGTAGTATCTCTGGCTATTTTGTATCCAATATAGCGTCGGGATTAAATATGCATTATCTAAGCTGAGACACATGAAAGACGTCATGAACACCCGATAGACTTGGTGGTAAAGCTAATCTGTAAGCTGCTGGTATAAGCCTCTAGATTTTTCGATAATATAAGCAAACCTTAGAACCGGAAGTCAAACCGAAACCCTAAAAGTAACCTAGTTCTATGTTTAGTCTAGTGAATCTAGGTCTGGCAATCCGTGTTCTTAAACCCTAGAAAACGAAATCAAGATAATTGAGGACTATGGTTTGTAATAATATAGGAAAGCTTAAAAATATTAGATTCTTAATTTTCTAGTGTCTTTCGGATCCGAACGGGATCAGTTTTCAAAAGCCATGTCTCGGTGCACTAGATAGTGAAAATATTCCGACAACACCAATAGATTCATAAAAATATAAGTTTTTCAAAAATATCAGTTTTAGAATTTTTCGGTAACTAAAAATATCAGATATAGGCCATTTATGCGTATTTTCTTTACTACCGGTATTTTAATTGCCTAGTCTACTATTCATAGTACTTTTCTACTATTCATTACTATTCATCTATCTCTATATTTTCTTACACACTATCATACCTATACATTACAATTTCCTTCCCCATACAACTTTAATCACATCATACTTTACACATTACTTCTTTTATTACAAAACAAACAAAATAAATAAATTTCTTCCCCCCATACTACTAGAATCGGCGCCTCCCCTCTCTCTCTTCCATCCAATTATTTTTCTTTTGCAATTTATTTTATTGCATCTAATTTCCACTCAAAAAATCTATAAATACTCCCTTTCTCCTTCATTCTTTCACACAACACAATTCATACTATAACTCTACCAAAATCACTCCATAAAATCCCTCTCTCAAAATCTCTCTCAAGTTCTCTCTTTTCTTTAGAAAAACCCATTCCCACATATTATTACAAACCATTCTTTTCTTCTTCAATAAATACATAACCTTAAGTAAAAGTTTCTTTCATATACTCATCATGTTCATACAACTTAACATGAGTTTAGTGTATGTTTCTTAGACTCATGAGACTTAAAGAAGCAACAATTTATTCATGTTTTATTTTTGTTCATGTTTCTATTTTTTTCTTTATTATTATGTTGTTAAGGTTATTGTTATTATTATTTGTTCTAACCTAACTTATATAAAGTATTATGTATATTATGTATATATATATATATATTTATTTATTTAGAGCATATAAGCTCATTTGTTTTTTATTTACTTTCTAGTTATGTAATTTATTTATTTTATGTTGTTATTAAGACTAGTCTTTCTAGTTTTAGACTTGTCCATATCAAGTCAAAACAATTTTCTTTCTTTGCTTTTCTTTTCTTTTGAGGACTAGTCTATTCTTAGTCCCAGGATACCTTGATGAAGTTAAGGTTCCCAATACTTGACTTTACGTTTACGCTCTTATTTTATTCATCTTATTATGTTGTTTTATTACATTTCTCATAGTTACATATTCTCATTCATGCATGAACATGTTGATATTGTCTCAACCATAATGGAAATGAGCTTTCTTAAGTAATAAAAATGAACTCTCTTAAAAAAAATAAATTTTGTCACATAAAGAATAATTTCTATCTTAACAAATATTTTCTAAGATTAGATAAGTTTAGCTCAAGTTTTAGTAATAACACTATATGTGATTTTATCAAGAAATACACAAAGTAAAATTATTACAAACTCTCTTTTCAAACCAATAAAATAAGAAAGTTTCTTTAAACTTAATTCCTTATCTAACCAAAAGTTTTCCTAAACTTATTTATCAAAGTTTTCTACCAACACTCTAAAATACTAAGGTCTAGATAAGTTTTTCAAAATTAACTTATAAGATCATTGATATTATTCTTTTAAAGTGGATCTAACATTAGAAAAGCTTTAGAACACATAACCATGAAATATTTAGAAAAACTATGTTTTCCAAAACACTAGAAATAAATTTATGGGAATCCTAAAAGATTAAAATTTCTTTTTGAAAATATAATTATTCTCAAAGTTAAGAAATGGAGTTAAAAGAAGGAAATACTTACTAATAAATTTTCCAAATAAAATTAAAAAGGAGATTTTCAAAGTCTTAGCTTTTCTCACTTTTAAGACATTTTGTTTTACAAAATCATTGTTGAGACAACACCACTAAATTCATGCATATGGTTTAAGTCTATATATATATGTATTCAAAGGATTTTTCAACCATACAATTATCTACATTTTTGTACAAAAATTCTTGAATGAAGAAAAGTTTGAAAACTTAAGTTTAGAAATTGGAATTTTCATATCAAATCTGTACATTACTATTCCGATAGCCAAATGACTTCTTTTGATAAAAATAACCTTAGAAATAGATAGATCTTTTTGAGTAGGTAGAAATCGGTATATAATATGCGAAATTCCGAGTTAAAATGAGCAAGTTATAGCCATTTTAAATTGGGATTTCCATTCATACGATTTTTGGTGAGTTCAATAAGATAGAATTATAGAGTTTGAATAGATCTTGGATGAAATACTCATGTCGGGTATTTCTTTTGTTTAGGTGTCGAGGACCAAGATTTTCTCTTCCCCGAGGATTATTTCGACTCCTAGAAAAACGCTATAGACGAGTGAGTTTCCTTTACGTTTATGTATTTGAGCATGTGCTTGTAGAATAGAGCACTAGATGTTAGGAAAAGATAAAATTGATATGCATGCGGGTTATCATGGGAATTATGTATGTGAATTGTTGTGTGCGATCAATGAACAATAAGTATATCGGAACCCGATTTGTGAATGATATAAATGTTTCTATGTATATATTGCTATATGTGCAAATATTGTTTGATCGCTTTAAATGATTTAATATCATATTGGAATCCCCATATAATAAATTGCTCATGCATATCACTTAGAATATCATTTCGAAATTTTTCTACTACTCCTCAGCGTGGGATTGGAAAGGTAAGCTGCCTTGCTATAATCTTGAGAGTTTAGGACGTTCGGGGAATACGGTCTCAAGTTGTAGCCGAGCCGGATCGATCACTTTGGGTAAGGAAAGCCCGGAGACTAGTAGTACGGTTCGTTGGAACCCCAAGACACGCGCAACTTTAAGGAGGTCGTTTGGGACCCAGTTCAAAGCATTTCCTAACCATCAATGGAGGGGTAAATCCATCACACATACGAAACCGGATAGTCGTATGTACTGTTTGATCATATGGTTGTTGCATCGCATATGCTTGATTAATAAACTTACTTGATTGACTATTATGAATACTTTTGCGTAAGAAATATCTCACTAAGCAAGTCATGCTTATACTCGTATAGACTTTTGATATTGCAGGATTATCTTTTGCACCCGAGACCACCTTGATTTCCCAGGTAGAATCCTTATTTTGGGAAGCTTTTGGAAGAATTCTGTTTTTAAGTCTAAGAGTAGATTTCTTCTAAAATCTTCTAGCTTTAGTTATTTTACCTTCATTAGAACCATGTTGTTATTATCGGGGGAATGCCCTTTAGAATTTGTAAGACTTTATGTTTCTATGAGTTATATTAAGTGTTATTTTGTATGTTCCGCTGCCAACATCTTAAAATGCATTACTTCACCGGTCTTCCTTTGATGTGAATGTACGCGTTGTACCGATATGGAAGCTTTTGAGTGACTGAGGTAGTCATTCTTAAGTTTTAATATTGCGTACGGTGGGGTGTCACGTTTAGGATACCCGTTGGGGCGTGACAGCTAGTCCTATTCGTTCCAAAACTTCATATGGTCCAATATATCTTAGGTTCTATTTGCTCCTTAATCCAAATCTAAAAACCCCTTTTGTTGGTGATATTTTAAGAAATACATTATCTCCAAGTTCAAACTCTAAAGGTCTTCTTCTCAAGTTGGCATAACTTTTATATTGGTCTTGAGCTGGTTTTAATCTCTACTTGATCATTTGAACTTTACCGGTTCCTTATTGTACCAGATCAGGACCAATTAACACTCTCTCGCCAACTTTGTCCCACTACAAAGAAGATCTACATTTTTTCCCATATAATGCTTCATATGGAGCCATTTGAATCGTTGTCTAATAGCTATTATTATATGCAAACTCAACTTGAGGTAAGTGCTCATCCCAATTCTTTCCATAATCTAAGGCACAAGCTCTAAGCATATCTTCAAGAATCTGAATCGTTCTTTCTTATTAACCATCGGTTTTTGGATGAAATGCCATACTAAACTGTAACTTTGCCCCAAGAGCTTCATGAAGACTTTTCCAGAATCAACTAATAAATCTGGTATCTCCATCTGAAGTGATGGTCACTGGTATACCATATAATCTCACAATCTTTCGGATATAAATCTAGGCCAACTTCTCGAGTGAATGCCCAATTCTCAATGGAATGAAATGTGACGATTTCGTTAGCTGATCTACAATGATCCAAACCATTTCATTCTTGGCTACTGTCTTTAGTAAAGCCGTCACAAAATCCATAGTTATCTCATCCCACTTCCATTTTGGAATTCGTAATGGTTGCAATTCTCCTTCATGTCGTTGATGCTCAATCTTCACTTGTTGACATACTAAACATTTAGAAACAGATCTTGCAATATCCTTCTTCACTCCTTCCCACCAAAAATGTTGTTTCAAGTCTTGATACGTCTTTGTGTTTCCAGGGTGGATCGAATATGAAGAGGAATGCGCTTCCTTCATAACCTGTTGTCTCAATTCACAGACTTCTGGTACATAAATTCTATCCTTGAACCTTATAACACCTTCATCATCAATCCGCATATCTTTCTTCGTCCCTTCACTTATCTCACTTCTTAATCTCTAGCTTTTAGGTTCTTCCAGTTGTCCTCGTTTAATTTGATCCAGAATTGTTGGTTGCACAGATAAACTTGCTAACATAACTTCAACCTTTTCCATTGTTATCTCAATATCCATCTTCTGAAGATCTTCTTGTAGTCCTCGTTGAGTTGTAATCAAAGGTTCCACATTCATTTGCTTCTTCCTATTGAGCGCATATGCTACAACATTGGCTTTCCTAAGTGATACAAAATTTCAACATCGTAGTCTTTGATTAACTCCAGCCATCTTCGTTGACGCATATTCAATTCTTTTTGGGTGAAAATGTATTTCAAACTGTTGTGATCAGTGAATATCTTACACTTTTCACCAAATAAATAATGTCTCCCAAGCTTCAATGCTAATATTACTGTAGCTAGCTCCAGATCGTGAATCAGATAATTCCTCTCGTGGGGTTTCAATTGTCTCGATGCGTAAGCTATAACTCGATTATCTTGCATTAAAACACATCCGAGTCCTTGAAGTGAAGCATCACTGTAAATTACGAACTCTTTTCCACTAACTGGAAGTGCTAAAATTGGTGCAAAAACCAATCGTTCTTTCAACTCGAGAAAACTTCGATCACAATCTTCATCCCAATCAAACTTCACATATTTTGTTGTCAATTTAGTTAATGGTGAAGCAATTTTGGAAAATCCCTGTACGAATCTTCTGTAACAGCTTGCCAAACCCAGAAAACTTCATACTTCCGTGACATTGGTAGGTTGTGGCCAATCCAAAACCGCTCTAATCTTCTCCGGATCAACAGATATTCCTTCCTTTGTAATGATATGTCCCAAGAATGCAACTTCTCTCAACCAAAACTTGCACATGCTAAATTTATCATAAAGTTTCCTCTCTCTTAATCTTTGTAGAACAAGTTTCAGATGTTTCTCGTGTTCTTCCATATTCCTTGAATACACCAATATGTCATCAATGAAAACTATTACGAACTAATCCAGATGATCTCTAAATATCCTATTCATCAGATCCATAAAAGCTGCTGGGGCATTTGTCAAACTGAAAGGCATAACCATGAATTCAAAATGTCTGTGTCTTGTTCGAAAGCTGTCTTCAAAATATCTTGTGGCTTTATCTTGAGTTGATGGTATCCGGATCTTAAATCTATTTTGGAAAATAATGCAGCATCTCTCAATTGATCAAACAAGTCGTCAATTCGAGGAAGAGGATACTTGTTCTTGATCATCACTTGATTTAATTCCCTATAGTCTATGCACATTCTTAAACTTCTGTCTTTCTTCTTAATAAATAAAACGGAGTACCCCAAGGAGAAATGCTTGCACAAATAAACCCTAAGTTCTATAATTCCTCCAACTGGCTTTTCAACTCTTTCAACTTGGTCAGAGCCATACGGTATGAAGCCTTAGATATAGGTGTCATCCCTGGTATCAAATCAATTCCAAACTCAATCTCTCTATACTGTGGTAAACCTGGTAATTTCTTAGGAAAGACATCGATAAATTCCTTTACTACTGGCACCATATCAACTCGGAGTTCTTCACTACTCATTGTAGCTCCCATATCCTTCTCCCATAACTCCACAGAATACATACTCTTTAGTCTCCTTCTTTCCAAAACATGAAACAATCTTCTACCCTCTAACTCAAAACTTACTTTTGCTTTATTACAATCTATCGTGGCTTTATAAGGATCTAACCAATTCATTCCAAGGATAACATCAAAATTGATTAAAGGCAAAACTAACATATCTATTGGCATGCTTCTATCAGAAATCACAACATCAACATTTCTACATAGACATGGCTCTTTGGATTGTACACCAAAGGGAGTATTTACATTCATTTTTCTATCATATAACACTTCAAAAGACAAACCACAATCATTCACAAAACTTTTCAGCAACACATGTATGAGTAGCACCAGTGTCAATCAAAGCATATGAGGATGATTTACAATATGTATTGTCCCTTCCAGTGTATTAACTGAAGGGGCTTTCTCACACTGTTGTAGAGCAAATACTCTAGCAGTTGTCATTCCCTTTCCAAAGTTCGGTCCTTTATTCTTAGGCCTATCTTTACAATTTGCTACGTGATGACCTCTTTGTTAGTAATAAGCATAGAAGATAGGCTTTAATTTCGAATCTGTACAATCAGAGGCTTTATGCCCAATCTTCCCACAAGCAAAACATGCTCCTTGAACCCATTTACATTGAACTAGATCATGCGGTCCAAAGCATCTAGGACACTGCTTATCAAACGGAATAGAAGACACAAAAGTCTTTACTGCTTGTCCCGAACTTGGTTTCTTACCTAGAAATGGTCGCTTGCCTTTGCTAACATTATCATATCTTGGATAAGGAGTGTATGATGTCGTTGATCTCTTGCCCATAAATGTAGCACGTCTATCTCTCTAGGCTTTATTCTGATTTATAATTTGTTCCACTAACTTCGCTTTGATTATCGCTTCAGATAGTGTTGATAACTGAAACTTCTTGAACTCACTCTTGATTTCCATGTTCAAGCCATCTTGGAACTTTTGAACCTTCATACTCTTATCATTGTAATTTGTGCTAGCAAATCTAAGCAACCTACAATACTCTGCATGATATTCTTCAATAGTTTTATTCCCTTGCCTTAAATTCAGTCAATTCAATATCATTTGCTCTCTCATTGTAGATGGAATGTATTGCAAGAAAAAGGTTTCCTTGAATCTGTTCCATGGTATTGGTCTTGCATATCCTTCACTGTTCAATCTCCACCAATTATATGCATCTCCTTTCAGCATATATATAGCTAAATCAACTTTCCTATGCTCGGATACTTCACAAGCTGCAAATGCCTTTTCAAGCTCTACTATCCAACCTTCAGTTCTAGTCGGGTCCAAAGCAGTTCCATCAAAATTAGGTACCAATCTAACAAAATCATGCAACTTGACTTGATCATTCTGGTCTTCCACTTGTACATGTTGTTCTTGTCTCACAGTTAGTGGATTATATTGTTGCATAAATTGTTATTGTTGTTGTTGTTGATACATCATTTGCTCATACCATTGAACTATTGCAAACATATCCCGAAACATAGTAAACACATTATTCGGATCTCTCGTAGGCATCTGAGGCATTGTTGGATATGCAGGCATTTGAGGAGGTTGTGGATTCGGTGCAGTAGAAGACGAAACTGGTGATGGAGTCGAAGTAGAAACTGAAACACTAGCTGACGCAGAAGCTGAGATAGTAGATTGAGAAGGAGGTGGCATACCCTCTCTTTCCATAGACTATCAAGTTACTCATCTTGACCTATCCATCTTTAATCAAACATACAACATATATATGGCATACGATAATTTTGCAATATCAAATCGGCATCAAAATAATTAATGAATAGAATAAGCATTCAAACAAAAATACACAATTCAAGCAAGTCATACACACATCCGACTGAACTCACCGCATCTAAGGTCAAGTCACTCCTATTTAATCAAACAATTTCATAAACATAGCTGTGATACCATCTGTAAAGACCCGTCCCACTAAATCCCAAGATTTAGAGTACCGAGTCTCCAACCACATATAACATTTTCACATTATATGTAAGGTTTTCCTAAAACTAACAGTTTAAGAGAATTGTTTTGATCAAATCTACTAACACTTTATAAACAACTTTTAACAAAACAAGATTGCTAATAAAAGCAATCCATACATATATACATTATATGTACAAAGTTTAGTGTCAATCTAAGACACTACAAAATTACAAGTTGTTCTTGGTACAAAAGATAATCTAAAGAGATCTTAAGGTCTTTTACAACTTAGGCTTATTTAACAAGCCTTCTATACAGAGAAATATGCTTTGAACAAAAGCTTCTCCCAAATCCAAGGGCATTCAAGTCCTACCCATCCCACTTGTCCAAAAATCTCTCAATATTTGACCCGTATCCCAGATCATCATACAACTCATCTTCATTACCTACAAAGCAGCAAAAGTGAGCAGAAGGCCAGTATGCAATAACAAATACAAAAACAATTTGTCAAGCAAACTTAAATCAAATGAAATACATCAACGATCAAGTCATTATCTTGTAAGTTTTCTTTTAACAAAACAACAGTAGGGCATTCAAACTCCAGAATCACGCTTTGGGAATTTAGGGGTCCTGAGTAACAATAGCTGCTCAGGAGGTTGATATAAGCAGTTCGAATACTTACATCTCCTATATCTATTCCATAAAGAAATAGCTTCATTTAGGGCTCAAAAGCCGTTGCCCGACTCTACTTAAACTCAATCCATAACATGAGCCTAGTTCACAAGTTCCCATAAATTTTAAACTAAACCATGGCATTTCCCCCTTAAGTTTAAGCGAACGTCACTCGGATGCTATTCTCCCCATCGGCTATCCGCTTAACAAAAAACAAATCGCTATTGTATCATAGCGTACCATTGCATCATGACTTAGGTTAAGTGCCTAACTAACATGTCATTGCATCATGACAGGTTTGCTACTCCTCGAACCAGATTAAATAGCGTAATAGGCATCCAGTTCATCAAAGTATTAAACCGAATCAAATTAAATCAATTTTAGTAATGCCTATTCCTAGCATACAACAAGCTAGCTATTACGTTCTTGAACTCGATAGTGTATTACTATATTCACACAGAGAGGAATCAACTAAAGAACCTTTAACTGAAACAAGAATATCAAAACAAATCAATAATCGAACGTAGAATATATATATATATAACACAATCCTAAGTTAACTATACAAGGAGATTCATTGAACTTAAAATATAGTTTTATCGTTTAATTCAACTTAAAACATGTTTATATAGCTTAAGGATTCATTAGAAGACCATATATGAAGTAAAGAATGATAATTGAAGAAGGTTAAATTTGTAAAACTCAGGAGATACACGGCTTATCTACACAGGGAAATTGAGTTGAACGCCGGCCGCGTTGAAATTATATACTGGCAGCGTTAAGCCCAGGGTTAAGAAAATCGATTCTGTTCGCATTCAACAGTGATTGAAGGCCGACGGCGTTAAAGCGTTAGTGATCGGCGTACGATTTGAAAAATAAATGCTAACCAATTTCTTTACAAAAGCCAGCGGCGTTTTAAACAGCATTCGAAAAATCGGTTCTGATCACATTCAACATAACCTCTACGCCGGCAGCGTTGAAGTAACAAATGCCAGCGTACACTCAAAAGCAGACCTATTCAAAAAGTGTTTACTTCCCTTTTTATACTTTGAAAATTTATAACATATAACACTTTTAATCCTTCTTCAAACACATATTTAGGTTCATACACTATCTTCTATCCACATTAACTAATTCTAGTAACTTTGAACATCATATCTGAAATACCCCGAATTTTACCAACCTAAATTAGAAATATGATAATTAAATACTATGAAAATATAGGTAATTTTTTAATCTTATTTTAAATTTAACTTATTAATTGAATTTAGATAGTTTAGTCAATTGATTTTCATAAACTATAGAATATAATTAGATAATTTAATTTGTAAATGGACTTAATTGAAATTAGGAATTCCAATACCACAAATACTCTTTTCAACTTATAAAATTACTACAATTTCCTTTCTCCAACATACCAAGCTATTCAATTCCTTTCAATTATCGACTTAAAACCAATTTCTCAAGTTGAACTATCTAAATTCCTAAATCACTAAAATAAAACCCTAATCTCAATTTAGATTAGACTCAAGTTAATAACTCACTAATTGTACACCTATGGTTATAAATATCAAGTGTAGTATGACTCGATTAATTTTTAAGGTCTATTAGATAGTAAACGATAGTTTAAAGATGAACTGCTAGGGTTGAAAAATACGCGATAGAAATAGAAACTGATCAATATCTACCAAACTAGAACTCGAATAAAAATTCTGAATACGTAATCATAAAATTTAGAATTTTCTGACCCTTTTGAGCACAAATACTCTAATTTGACCTATTTGGACTAGAAACCCTAATCGCGTAAGTGAAAATTTTGATAATTTAACATAATTAGGAATAATAAATGAATTTAATTGAAAATAAAGACTCTAATGTCATAAATACCTAATTTAACCCATTAAGCAACATCGATTACCTATTTCAACAAATTCGAATTAATTAATCCTTTTCAATTATCAATTGAACTTTATTAATCAAGTTTAACCATCTAAAACCATAAATATCCAATTTAGACATTTTAGCCTAAATTCCATCTCCTTAAATCTTAGAAATTTAAAACTAAATATTTGTTTTCAAATACCAATTACTAAGCCCTAAAACCCTAAATTTAAGTAAAATATTAAATTTCCTTTAATTAGATTTCCTAGAATTAATTTCTAATATCAAATAGTTAATTCTCTTTCTTACTTCTTAAAATCCATTTCTAATTCCCAAAAGCCCATAACCTAAAGGCTTAATTCCTCATCTAAAACCCTAAGCCCATTAACATAAGATCAAGCCCAATTATTCAAAGATCAAGACCAAAAACCCATACATCAAAGCCCATAAAGCTCATTAGACCATACTCTTACCATGCACACCCACACATTTAATAAAAACCTTAGAGCCTAGAAAAATCTAACAAGTAAAAAGACTAAATTGACCTTAGCCAATTCTTGAAGTTTCTTTACTTAGGAAAAGACCAAAATGCCCCTTAAATATCTCATAACTCTAGAGAATTATAACCCTATGAAAAGACCAAATTGCCCCTTAAATATCTACAAACACAAGAAAATATCAAGTGTGTGAAATGACCAAATTGACCTTAACCAACTCTAGAAGATTTTACATCTAGGAAAAACCAAAATGCCCTCACTTAATCAAGCCAAAGTACCAAAATGTCTTAACTCTAGAAATAATTACAAGACCTAAAATACTATAAATATACCTATTTAGAAAACCCTAATCCCTACTTCTTCTTGCAACCCCCAACCCCTAAAATCTCTCAAAGGAATCACTCTAAAAACCCACAAAAATCCTACAAGAATTCCACAATAATTCCTCTTTAAATCTAGCATCCAATAGGCAATGAAATTCATGATTTCTCTACCATCCAATCTTTCAATTTCTTCCCCAAATCCAATCTCTATTTCAACCAATTCCTAGATGATTTTGAAGGCTAAAAGAAAGGTTGAAGCTAGGGAAATTAGCTTGAAGAAGCTACATCAACTTAAGGAGTAGGTAGTGAAGCTTTAGCTAATTATTTCACAATTCAAGTAAGTAATGTTAGTTTGATTATTGAATTTGTATGATTGTTGTATTTTGTTGTTGAAATTATTGTTAGATGGTGATATCAACATAGATTTAATAATAATAAGGTTTTGGTAAATATATATGTTTTCTTACAAATCGAATACCATAAATATATGTATAAATGTTGTTTTGATAAAATTATCATATATATAAATATATAAGTATGATGTGTCTAATGTATGGTATATAATTGATCTAATATGTTGATTATATGTGTGTATTTGATTTACTTTTTAATAAGTTATATGTTGGAAAATGAATCAAATGGACATATAAGCTTAATATTATATATAAAAGGCATGTCATCTAGTTAAATTACTGAAATTATGATCAATATATGCATATAATCATGTGAACATGATATATCATCTTATGGAATGTGGGTTTGATAAGTTAAACATGTTGATGAATTAATTTATGATAATATAAGTTGCTAGAATTAATTGTTGTATATACTTTTGTGAAATTTAATTAAAATATCAAATGAAATTATTTTTGAATGAAATTTATAAAAATGATAGCTTAACATGTCTATGTACAAACTGTAAATTTTTGTGATTTTTGAAATACATTTACTATTTTTAAAAATTAAATTATAAAATAGCAAAACAGGGCAAAACAGTGTTTCAGCCAGCAGTGGTAGCATGAGTTCATATGGCAGAACAGGTAACTTTTTCTCCTTCGTTTTCAGTGAAACTACAACGTTTTGAAAGCCTAAGAAGTCTACTTTAATTTGGTGTAAAGAACCGGCCAAGAACCGATCAGGTTTATGGTCAAATTCGATCGAACCGATCGGTTGTCACTGCCTATGCCCTGCTCTGGACAGTTTTGAATCAATTAAAATTAAAACCATAATTAACTAATTAATTTAGGCCAAATGACCTTATAAACATATAAATATATGTGTTAGAAAGTTTAAATAAAAATTTGAGCTTAAGAACCCATGTTTAAGATAATAAACCAATTTATTAAAGTTAGGGTGCACACTGATTTTCTATAGGAAATGAAATGAGGGAATTTAAGGTAAATTAATTCTAATCAAATTAATATGAAATAAATGAAAATAATGTTTTTTCATGTTAAATTATGAATTTTAAGATAAATAATTAATTATTTTTATTTTATCAATTTATTTAATAAAGTAAGTATAAATATAACGTCACAAGATAGTACAAACATAATAGGAAACTAGTTTAGATTCCTTAGTCCATTTAGATGTAAAAATAAATTATAAATAACATAAATAGAATAATTATATTTTAATAAGTTGTTTTACTTAATAAAATTTTAATAGATTGATTATAGGACCTATTATAGAATTTATCATTTTAAATTACCTAATTACCATTTAGTAAACTTGACTAGTTAATTATATTCAACTTGATTAGATAAAATTAATATAGATTTATTAACTAATATTAGCTTAGTCAATTCTTCGGAAACCAACAATTTATACTTTGCTATTAATTGATGAATACCTATATGATTATATTAACTTGAAATTAGCTTCGATTAATATGTTAGGTTAAACCTTAAATGATAAGGAGTATGTAATTCTTAAAATATGATAGATCACGAATAATAAGAGGAGTATGTTGTTTCAAATGTATATTTGCTAGAAAACTAAGTAGTTAATACGAGTTTGATATAAGTTGATAATTGATTCAAATGCTTATATGAATTAATCTTTGAAGCAGATATTTGTTAAGAGTCTGCATTCTGCTTTATCTTCTGGTCTATCTTCTCATTGTTCAGAGCACAGATTTTATACCAGATACGCAGTAACTTATGTG
Organism: Combretum micranthum; assembly: GCA_024138025.1. NCBI lineage: Eukaryota > Viridiplantae > Streptophyta > Magnoliopsida > Myrtales > Combretaceae > Combretum > Combretum micranthum. The sequence goes on along the minus strand of JAMXBD010001703.1, from coordinate 30,464 downwards.
TTGCTTGCTATGATAGGCATCATAAATCAATTAATATTTGAAGATGGCCTTAATAATTGCCTGTTGCTTGTGCGTGGCTGTTTTTGAGACCTGGCCCAAGGGGCGGCAACCTTGCTAGGCGGTGCCAGCACGGTAGTTAGTTAGGCCACCATGCATGGTGGTACGGTGAGTAGCTGATGGGAGGAACGGTAGTGGGATAACGTCTACCTGGATCGGAGAGAAGTAATGTAGTGTGGTTCACGTTTATGGGACCAGTTGAGCTACACTATATTATGGACTGTGATGGATAGAGATGCGTAACGGCTGTGACCCCCAGACGAGGCTATTGCTTGTAGAGGTAGGAGATATAGGTATTCGGGCTGCCTACATCAACCCCTTGAGCAGTTACTGCTACTCAGGACCCTCAGGTTCCCAGCGGTTGTTGGAGTGTGAGTGCTCAACTGTTGTTTGTCGCACTTTAATTTAAAGATATAAACTATTGTTTATTGCATTGCATATAGAATAGGTGTGTGTGCCCATCTCGTGTGTGCTTGTGTTGCTGTTGTACTGGGTTTCAGCTCATTTCTTCTTTTTTAGGTGATGATCTGGATGCTTGTGATTATCGGGTATGGGACGACTCTAAAGGAGCTTGTTAACAAGTTAAGTGCCTAGAATGCTGAACTGTTTATAGCAAAAGTTATTGATCATCTTTTCAAACTTATAAATCGATGAGGGCATATCTATGAGCCCATGGTTGTATCTTGAGATACCAAACAATATGTACTTTGAGATACCTGATGGTATGATATTTATTTATAAACGTTTGTCTACTCAGAAAAGTAGCCTATTTGAAAATCGTTTTGAGATTTACTTTATATATGTAGTGGTCTACTCAAGAAAGTAGCATATTTAGAAATTGTTTTAGAGATATGTATTTCTTTTCCGCTGCAACTCTGGTCATTTTCAAAATCTAATTTAACGATTTCAGAATCTAAAATTTGTTTGAAAACGATCATGATAAACTGTAGATTAGGTCTGCCTTAATGTATAATGTGTAAGTTTTATACGTGGCAGCTGGCACGCCTTGAACCAAATTCGTGTGAAAAATGTAGGTTGCCAAAAGAGGCTCTAATTAATCAAATTTGAGACTTATATTTATCCTAAGTTTGACTTTTGGGGTATATATGACTTAGGCTTAATTTGGCTTCATTTGGAGCTAATTTGAATTTAATTTGAGCTTGAAAAATAGGTTTAACTTTTGTAAAAGTTCTACTAACATTTATTTAGACAATTCAAAAGTTGTTTTGATAAATTTAAACATAACACACACATATTAATTCATAAGAGATACAAACATTAATTATACTATATACACATTAATATACATAAAACAATAACATTAATCTCATTACACATACTCACAAACATCAATAATTTACATTAATAAGCATAGCATATCAAACCTATTTCTACACATTCATTTTCATATATCAAAATTACTTCAAACTTAATATTTTCAACTAATATTATATTCACGTGAAAATTTATGAATAAATTAGATTATTTCACAGTAAGATCTACACAAATTGATAGCAAGTAGGAGCTAGTAAGATTTACATGTTTTTTATAGCGAATAGTCGCCGGTAAGAACTACAAAAATTATTTTGTTAAAACTGCTGGCTGTAATTGGCCGGAATACATAATCCCGAATGAAGGGCGTAAATTCATTCAACATATGGTTCTTGGAAAACCATATGTTTTGTATGCTCATGTGTTTGAGGCATTTCACTTGCTTATATAATAAATTTGGTTGATATCTTTGTTTCGAGTATGTTAATCGGGAATATTCTCACTAAGCTCGTAAAGCTTACACCCCTATAGATTTTTATACACACAAGGCCATTTACTCTTATATCTAAGGTCTTCAAATATCCGTGTAATCATCTTTTTGGGAGCTTTTGAGGGAAATCTACTCGAAGATTTAGAATAGACTTCCTCTAAAATCTTTTGGTGAAAGTATTTAAGTTTGCTTATAAAAACTTAGTAATTTCTATATGATCCTTAGAGATTAGTGGGGGAATGCCCCTAAGACTTGTGTAATAGAGTCTTAATTGTTATCTGTGAGTTAACTTTATTTAGATTCTTGTTTGTTCATTATTATTTGCTTAAACCATACTTGCCAATAGCGTCTCCTATTATCATGTTATACATCTTACATATAATATCAAGATTTTCACATGACTAAGTTAGTCATTCTTAAGTTTTGATATTGTATGTGGCGGACTATCACGTTTATGGTACCCATCTAGGCGTGACAATTTTTATCCAATTTTTCTACAACTTCAAATTTGGTTATTTCAGTGCATGATTTGCAGATTTTATGAGTCAATCTTCAACTATCTATGTGTTCATTTGGTGATATTTTATTGGAGCTCATTTGGTCAAGTTTTCAATCATTGTGAGCTTACAAATCCTATGCCACTTGGCTAATACCTATTTCACATTTTCTACTCTATTCATTTTACTGGTTATAAAATTCTCAGGGTTACAATGGTTAAATCAGGATCTTAGTTTCCATAAACTCAGAGTTTTCTAACTAAAATATTGGTGTAATTTAAATGTTTAATTAAGATCTAGATTCTTAGATATTGATCAGTTTTTTATCTTATCTTGTATTTTGTATTCCTAGTTATTTATCTTTAAAGTATCTTTTCATAACCAGTAGGTTCTAAAATTGATCATCTTTTATTGTAATTAAAATTTAAGATCAACTATGGTTACTTGTTGAGTTATTGACTCGTGTTGCAGAATCCTGTCCTACGAATTATTCATTTTAATATTTGATGATTATAAATTTTCTCCGGCTATTTTATGGCTTTAAGATATCAAGGATAATTTGAAAATTATTGTTTTATTATTTTAACTAATATAGGTTTTATTTTCTAAGTATTGAACTTAAGATAAAATGGTCTTGAAGTTTATTGTAAAAGATTGATTTATCATCGATCATTAATTGTCTAAGACTTACAAAAATTATGTTTTTTTTGAAATTTTACTAGTAAGGATTCTAATTTTCTATCTACTATCAAATTTGTTTACACTTTAATATTTTTTTAAAAATTTAAATCATGAAAAATTGTGAGTGATTTTTGCTACTTTTCGTTATAGTTATTTTATGATTTTATATTAGATTTTTAATAATTATTATAATCAGGTTATGTAAAATTAGGGGAATTGCATTACCTCTGAGCATGTCAGCTGTCACACCCTGGAGGGTACCCTAAACGTGGCAGTCCGCTGCATATAATATTAAGGCTAATGAATGACAACCTTAGTCATGCAGGAGCTTCAATATCATATGCAAGACGTGCTTCAAAGATAGTAGGAGACTCACAAGGGTATTACATTTAAGTAGATAATAAAAGCAATCAATATATAAATAAACATGAAACCTTCATAATATAATAATTCCTTACATCATCTTAGGGGCATTCCCCCGTCTTGAAAGTCTTGTTACAACTAAAAGTAATCATAACTATAACATAAGCCTACTATAGAGATTTTTTTAGAAGTCTATGTTCAAAACTAAATAAATATAACTTCTCCCAAAAACTCCTAGTAGCTTAAGCTCGTACCTAGCATATGGGGCTCCTTGGTACCAACCAAAGATAATCATACTGTAACAAAAAGCTATAGGGGTATAAGCAAATCTAGCTTAGTGAGATAATTCTATCTACAAGACATTTCCATAGATCAAACAAGTATATAAACAAACATATGAGAATGCACTAAACATATGAACAAACAAAATACACAAGATTAATCAGAAATCATGTGTAGCATGGATTTTTCACCCTCCATGTCGGGGGTTGGGAGGTTACAGGCCCATACGACCATCAATATTTGCAGATTTGCTGGCTCCTGCTTATCCTGTAGACTTTCCGGCTCCTACAAACCCTGTAGACTTTCTGGCTCCTAGTAGCCACCACTAAAACTTCCTCATTTCCCCACACGAGAAAAGTAGTGAAACAAATGTGACTCATGAATATGATATGCATGAATTATTTTTAATATAGGTTTAACCAGATAATATGAGTTCAAGTTAGAGGCGATCAAAAACGATATTCATCATATCAATGCAAGAGTCACAATTTAATTATCAATTCCTCTTTCGATATTCTTAACTTATATTCAACCAATCATAAATTGAAATCACACAATACTTTTATCTTTTCCTTAATTTCTAGTGCTACTAATTACAAGCACAAACAAGGAAATGTAATTTAGTAAAGGATTAACTCACTCCATGTCGGTAGATCCTAATCGAAGTAGTCTTCCGGGAAAGTGATCTCGGTTCCTTCTTTACCTAGACAAGATGAAATACCTAAAATGAGTTTTTCATAGAATTTCTGTTCTTGAAGATTCTAAACTTTTCTTAAAATCGCGGTAAAATCGTAAAGGAGGAAATTCCAATTTAAAATGGCCATAACTTGCTCATTTTAACTCGGAATTTCTCATATAATATACCGTCTTCTACCTATTCGAAAAGATCTATCTATTTCTAAACTTATTTTCATCAAACTAAGTCATTTGGATTTCAAAAAAGTGGCAAGCAGATTCAACATGAATTTTTATAAACTTGATTTCCTTCTTTTATCCAAAGCTCATTTTGAAGACATAGGTATTATAATAGTTTGTAAAACCTTCGAAATGTATATACACATATTAATTGACTCATATCGAATGTATGAAGTTAATGAAGTTGTCTCAAACTATGAAAAAGGTAAAGTCTTTTAAAGATTTTTGGAATGTGAGAACTTTTGAAATATTTCTTTTTATTTTGCTTTGAAAATATCTTAAATTATTTCAAATGAGTATTTTCTTTTCCTAAATTTAGTTTCCGTAATCTCTTTAAATTCCTAATGAATGATTTTATTTTCTAAGCTTAGTTTCCAATACTTTTGAAAGTAATATCAATTCTATATTTAGAGAAATAATTTCTTGGTTTCTTGAGATCATTCTATTTTGATGAAAAGAATTTCTAGCTGATTGTGTGGGTATGAATCCGGATGCAACGATCACGTGCGTGTCGCGTGACTATCGCGCTACGCGTGACCTAGGGAAACAACACGTGATAGGATGATCAAGAGAGAATCGTGTAGGGAGGAGGAGTAGGCAATCTCAATAGGCTCTAACACACGTGTGACAGGTAAGGGAGCTAAATAGCATCAACCTCACTGAGTACTATGGATTCGTGTATGTTCTTGAGTAAATTAAGTGTTTGATTCACCAAGACGGAAATCCGCAGCACGACGGCGTTTGTCCAAGATTTCACCTTGTCCAAATGAGGTAAGGACTAAGGTATTTATAGAATCCAGCTGTCGATGTCGTCCGTCAGATCCGACAGACGACCAACGGCCAGGATGAGTCCCTCTCATTATGGATATGAATATGGGCTCCTTATGGACCCAAGCCCATCAAGGCCTTCATTGTAATGTGTGTGAGCTAATTTGAGAAAGGTTGGAATTGGGCAGGCCAATTCCAACGGGCCCTACTCCAAGCCTACCATGCCAAAACTCCCATGATCATCCCAATTGGATTGGGCCTAACTCTTTAAGCCCTGTCACATTAGCCCAAAGAGTTAAATCCAAATAATAATTAGGCTCAAGGCCTTTGTAATCAGATTTGTACATCTACACTGATGAAAAAGTGAAGTTTTTGTAAAATCTTTGTCTATTTCAGAAAGTTCTCTCTATGTATGTTTATGAGCTCCTCTAGATTTCTTAGAAAAGTTTGTTTAAGAAAATCACTTCCTACTTTTATTTCTAGAAAAGAATTTTTTTTAAGAAAACCTTTCCTCATTTATTTTGTTGAGACAAAAGTCATTATGTTCATGCATGAATATAAATCATAAAGTTATGAAAACATAAAGAAACATAATAACTTAGAAGAATAAGCTAGTAAAGAAATAAATCAAGTATTGGATCTTAGCTTCATCAAGGTATCCCAGGACTAAGAATAAACTAGTCCCATAAAGAAAATGAAAATGTTTTGACTTGATGAGGATAAGTCTAAGACTAGAAAGACTAGTCTTAAAAACAACATAAAAGTAAATAAATTGCAAAACAAATGAGTTTATATGCTCTAAAATATATATATAGCTTCATATATATATTTAGATAATCATATACAAAAAAGCAAATAAAAGAAATTTGATTCATGAACAAAAATAAAGTATGAACCTAGTGTTGCTTTCTTTAACCTTTATGATTTAGAAAAACACATTAAGCTCATACTTAGTAAATGAACATAAAGAAAACTTAAAGAAATATTACCTAAAAGAGCTAATCTTGAGAGAACTCTTGGGAGAGAATCTTATAGAATTTTGGAAGAGTAACTTTAGTATATGAAAGGTGTGAACGAAGTGGAAGGAAGAGGAGGTATTTATAGGAAAATGCAGGAGGTTAATTGTGTTAATTAAATAAATGAAAATAAAACAAATTAGAGGGTAAGAAAGAGGGGGCTAGCGCAAATTATAGAGGGGAGAGGGAGAGAAATTTATTTTTTTGTTTTTTTGTAAATGAAAAGTAAGATATGAAAGATGTGAAGTTGTATTGGAAATGAAAATTGTAAGAAATAGAGATATGGGTTGTAAGAGTAGGTTATAAGAAAAATAGAGATAGATAAATAGTGTAGAATAGTAGTAAATAGTGTAATGTAAAGTAGACATGACAATTTAAGTACCGGTTGTAAGAAAATATGCGTATAATTGCGATATCTGATATCTTTAGCTACTGAAAAATTATGAAATTGATATTTTTGAAAATCTTATATTTTTATGAGTCTAACGTATATTCGGAATATTTTTACTATTCCGAACCTCGGACACGTTTTTCAAAATTGTGTCTGATCGAGTTCAAAAGAGTCGTGGTTTTATTAAACTGATCTTTTTAAGCTTCCTTAGGTAATTACGAACTATTCTACTCACTAAACTATTTCTTACTTTCTTAGGGTTCCTTAAACAGGAATGCCGGACTTGAACGTTATGATTGACTAGGGTATTGTTGACTTTAGAAATCTGGTTGACTTCTAATTAGGTTTACGCTTTAATTGATCACAAAACTTCAGGGGTTTGCATCAGCCCTACAAGAACTAAGCATACACCAAAGAACGTATAGAGGTGGCTAATACTTAATGGTGAATCTGAGTTCTAAGGTAAAGTTGAGATATATGTTCCTATATCTATATATAAAGAAGAAGTGAATTTGAAAAGGAGAAATCTATTTATTTATAAATAGTAAATGATTTAAAAAATAATTACTAATTCCTTAGTTCTTTGGCTCTCTTGATGTGCCAAGAATGATGATTTGTTCTAATACCAAAAAGGTGATTTTTATAGTTTATGTATTTGGGTGCAATAAAAATAAAAAGATATGAACAACGTTGGCAACAAATATTATGTACCGAAATCAACCTAAACTACACTCTCTCTCATTTGATGTTATGCACAAACAAGCCACACAATCACGAAGATCGATAAGAATAGTGATATCTTGCCATAATCAAAATGATTGATAAGAGAAGGTTTTCTCAAAGAAAAGAATTCATTATTCACTAATTTCATAATTGATTTGTTCTCAATACAAAAGAGGTATTTATAGTAGTTCTCCAAAGACGGAAATTAATGACAATTAAGATGAAATAACTAATAATATATATGACAATAACTATTAATAAAGATGTCTAATAATAATTATAAACAATAAAGACTAACTAAAAAACATCATGACATGACAAGAAAGGCTGCTGTCCTAAGATAGCAACGCTGCAGGCCTTGCTTGGAATGCCACTAGCTTTGTTATGAAGGCCATCGACCTTAATGGCTAAGTTGCCAGCTTTGAGGCAGCTTACAATGTAATTCGCTAGCCTTTCATCTGCTTCAACTACTACATCTCAATTAATGTTGGTCCTTCAACCCCCAAGAGAGGGCTTAAATCACTATTGATTTAGATTTCAGTCATCCAAATATGTTTCATATGGTTGATTATTACATTGCATATGTTTATTAGCTATACTTGCTTGATACTTGTTTGATGTGTGGTCTGGTCCAGTTATTCATTAAGCTGTGGATTAGCTCAACCCTTATAGTTCTTGTGCACCCAAAACTCATGTTGGGAATAGGCTAGAGTGTATGAAGAGAGTTCTTCTCCAGTAAGTTCTTGAAGATAGGAATGTGGAAATACAAACTTAGGATAAGGATTAAACAAAATGTATAGATAACTAAGACTTGGTATTATGTAAGATAACTTAGAATATGAAGTAGATTGGTTGTGTAATAGTTGAAGCTTTGTAAAATTTAGGTTATCTATCCTATTTTATAATTTGGTGGAGGATACTGATTCTCTACGATTTTGATGATTTGTGGGAAATTGGATTCCTTTATGTATGAAAATGTAGTTATACATTTAAAATTTGTCTAGAAAATATTAAATAGAGTTTTTTAGTCTCTGGCTTACAAAATGATTATCATATTACGGGTGCACACCTAGTATGATAACTTCAAGCTAATCCTATTAAGCTCTTTTTTGAGGCGTGATAAAATTTCTACTTTTAAAGATTGAATCTAAAGCCAGTTTTCTTATAATTAGTTAAACTAAGTTGTCCCAATTGGAAATATCTCGATTATTCCTTGCATACCACAAAGATACTCTAGAATGCCTTCTCAAGGGTTCCAACGAGCTAACTCAGCCTTGCACTAGCCAAGCAACCAACAAACTCATCAAGCTCACATCTTAGGATATTGGAAACTATCTAGAATATTGGAATGCGAATATATCTGAATACACTTGTCTATTATGATGATTCACTTTCTTAGTTTGTCACAATCTCTTTCCTTATAAATAAACCTCTTGATGCTTTAGTAAAGACATCTACACTTGCTTTTACTTTCTTGCCATTACATTACCATCATCATTTTGTAACTTAAGCATTATAGTAGTCCGGTTGGACAAACTTTCAACTGTTCCATAATGATTGTTTTTATTAAAGGTATCTACACTCACATGTACTTTCTTGCCATTGCATTGCTAGAATTCCTAGTACTAACGTAAGCATTATAGCAATCTCATTAGACAAACTTTCAACTGCTCAACTAGTGATTGTGTGTCTTGCAGACCAAAAACCACCTTTTAAGGCTACAAGGCTAATACTATTGAGGAATATTTAAAGTGATACTATCACTTTTAAACTAATATCTTTATGTTGAGTTTATCCCTACACTTGGTAGAAATTCATATAAAAAATCACTAACTCTTTGAGATCTATTATAAATAACCCCACATTTTATAAGGATCCAATAAAAATGGCAAAAGCCTATAAAAAGTGGAATTTTAAGAATACAAAATAGTGTCAAGCATTCTCATTATACATACTTCTCATTTACTTCACCATCTAGTCTACAATATAATAACTATTATTGAAAAATAGAATAGAACTATAACAAATTTTTTATTTTAATAAGATTATTTTTTAAAAGTAATTGATTCTAATATTGAACTACTATTTATAAGTTTGAATAATAAATCATTATAATATATATTTTTCATAATAAATATTTTTTGTAAAATCACTATAACAGACTGAAAATTGCACAATAATTATTGTATTAGGAGTAAAACTTATAAAGAAACCATAGATGATTAGAGTTGGAGTTAATTTCTCATTTCCGATGTGTTTAAAAATAATTGCACTTTATACATTAGACAAAAAATTACATAACTATCCTTACTATTAAATTATTTTATTTTATATAATTGCTTGTCCCTAATTCTCTCCTTTTTAATCATTGCCATGAGAACGAAAAATATATAAATAAAAGATTATTGACACGCGGAAACTTTGTGATGGTCGTGGAAGAATCAAAACAAAATAGCAAGTGTGATATTCTAGTTGTATTAAGGGAAGTCTGACGTAATAGACTAAAGAACAAACAACGCATATTCCCCGCAAATTTTTCAACCCTTCTTATTTCTTGCTTTAAATAATTCAACCTTCAAACCTTACGAAATATCTTTCAAATTTCTAATAAAAGAAAATATCCCTACCTATATCTCGAATGACACTAATAGAAATGATGGTTTAATTTATGGTTATATTATTAAATTTATATACGTATATATTAATGTTATAAATAGACAGATGATAAATTGAATATTCCCAAAAGAATTATAAAAGTTTTCACAAATAAATTAGGAGTGTATAATTATAATGTAATAAATATTTTAAAAAATATGAATGATATGATAAAATATCATAGTATTAATGTATGAAGATAGTGGGATGAAAATAAAAAGAACGAGTTTTGATATGAAAGCAGTTATCTTTAGAGAAAACATATCAACAATTATTTAAAAAATATTTGGTAAAATTAAATATAGATCCAACTTTACTACACAACACAATAATTTATTAAGAGAGGGTTTTGCTTTTAACAATACTAATCTCTGCTGAAAATACCTCTATTTTAGCTCTAATTTAGTAAGGGTAGGAAGGATTATTGGATTGAACTCGTGTGTGTTGGGCTTGTAAAATAGAATATGATCAATGATAGCCAGACATGACCACTATAATGTTTAGGTCAGCATGCATCTTAATGTAAGGGCATGTAATAAGTACAAGAGTTGGAAGACATTTACCTTTTTCATAGGATTAGAAGAAATATTGATAATAGACGAATTCCTAAATGATCAAATATATTATCAATTATGAGATGATGGGCAAGTGAGCAGTTAGTGATTATAAACATAGGCTGAGCACAAGTGGAAGGAACATGTAGAATTACCCTAAGTCGGATGCCATCGACTCCCAACTTAAAGGACTAGCACTCTAATGTGCTCTTATCCTAATCAAGATCAATTGGGCCTAAACTCCATGGCCAATTAATTAATGGATTGGAGTAGATTGGAAGGCTGTGATTTTAAATTTATCTCATTTTTACATTTAGAAATTTGATGCTTCAATTGGAGTTATATTGGTCTATGAAAAAAAAATTTAAGTGGATATTTCACACCATATAAATATATACATATAACAATAACTTCTTAACATATAAGTAATATATTGGATTTCATAAGCCATATTAAAATACCATTGGATGTTATATAAGTAGCGTGTAACAATTTCTCATTATTTTGACCATCTAATTCCCTCTGTCTCTCCTATCTTTTTGGTTTCAAGTCCACGCAAAATTCAGTCAAAAAAATTTGGTTATTTCGACCGAAACAACCAAACAAACAAACAAAAACGAAACCTAACTTACTGGTGTGCACATCAATGTTTTTCCAAATCTCACTCCATTTTCAATTGTTCCAATTATTCATTACTCCATGACTTCAACTTTCACCAAATTCTCTGCGACTTCAATTTCAATTCAACGCAGTTCGACCTAAAATGGAGCTGCTAAGGCCGTTTCATCCTCATCACGTTATATCTATAGATCAGTTATCGGGATTCTCTTCGCCGGAGAGCTTCCAGCGAGGGTTTGATCAGGCGGCGAGCTCTTCTCGATCGATGGAGGCTGTAGATGACGCAGAAAAAGTATATGTGGCGGTTGGAAGGACGGTGGAGAAAGCGGTTGGATTAATACGATGGTGTTCGGAGAGCTTTTCCGGTAGAGAGATTTGTATTCTTCATGTTCATCATCCTTCACCTGTTATTCCTACTCTATGTAAGTAGTAGTTCCTAGTTGACGGTAGCGATTCCCGACGCAATACGATTTTTCATTCATCTTTTTTTATGTTTAATTTGATTTTACGTTGAATGCCTCCCGTGTTTGGATGGGTGGAAAGCTATAGAAATCAAATGAAGAGAGTAGAAATTGAAAGAAAGTGTATGTTTGGAGAGGATGGAAACGAGATGAAGAGAGTTGAATAGACTCGGGTGGAAGCATTTCCACTAAAGAAGCCATTTTTTTCTCTCCAAATCTGGAGAGACAAACGGTGGAAATGTTGCGATTTTATAAAATTGCCCCAATATTATTATATACTATGAACGATAGAAAGGTAATTTTATAAAATCATTGTAATATTTCTCTTCTTTTCATTTTCTTTATATCTACCAAACAAGAGATATGGTATTGTTGCCACTCATTTTCTTTGTTTCCATAGTAATGTAAAAGTTTTATTTTCTTTGATTTCCTTTTCTTTCATTTTTTTTTTCACAGTTTTCCTCCCATTTCTACTTTACTTAAAAGTTGCCAAACATAGTGGTCCATTCCATTTGGCGGACCATGTTTGTGTTTTGCTTCATGTTGGTATTCATGTAACTTTTTAGGATGAATAAAATCGGCTGTGTATCACAACTAACTAGATATAATTATAATCGTGCCATTTCATAAAGTAATCATATAATATAGTTGCTTTCAAATTTGCGGGATGTCTTCCGATGTTTCTATTATTGGATTTTGTAAGGGCATACTTTTTTGGAAGTAATCTGGTTCTGGTGGTGTAATTAAGGAAAAAACCGTGATGATTAACTTCTTGTGGCTGTTAAAAGATCCAATATAGCAGATTTTTGGATTAGATTAGGGTGGCTGGGTCTTTTGAATTCTTTTAAGGTGATGAATAACTTTCATTATTGAAGGCTTTCAGTCAAAATACTTTTAAGGTGCAAATTAATTTGTATTTCCAATTTGATATAATGGTATGTTTTTTCTGATGATCATGTGTATGCATCTTTATGCAGTAGGAAAACTACCAGTAGCTCAAGCTAGTGTTGAAGTGGTATCCACACATAGGAGGGAGGAAAAATTGCAGTTGAAGAAGCTTTTAATGAATTATTTGGCCGTTTGTCGTCATATCAAGGTAGGCTTGTTGTAGACATAATTTTAATTATGGATATTACCAAGTTCATTTTTTCAGATTTCAATATCATTACTCATTATGGTAAAAACACCCTTTGGTGTGTCAAGTATTAGCCATATCTAATCCTCACCTCCCTTTTAGATGGGAGCATTTGCTTTTTCCTTCTATCTCATAGATAGCCATGTTATTTTTTCTTTGGGTGCAAAATAACACGAGAGAGTGGAATAATATTGGAGTGTATATATTTTTTCCACCAAAAGTTCCAAGTAGCTTCCTAGGTTCGGTTTCAAGTCTTAGGAGTATTCATGCGCCAGGTGGAGATATTACAGAATTGTTGTGCATTGGAGCTGGAAATGCTATCTTAGAGAAGACTCTGCATGTGTGTGTGTGTGTGTGTGCGTGTTAGTACCATGTCGCTGCTATTTCTGGTTGAGTATTTACATCATCTGCTTGAGGATGATGTTTTCATCAATCTGATTAATTAATAATTATGCTACTTCCTTATTTCTAGTGAGCATCAACATTACTAGAAATTCATCTCTTGAGAACACATTTAAGGTAATTCATTTTCAGGGAAAAAGTGTCAAGAGTAAATATAAAGTCAATAGCCTCCTTATCAGGTCTTAATCTTTGCATCTAATTAATTTTTTTCCTTCTTGTAATTTCTGAAAGAGGAAGATTATACATAGCTGAACAAGTCTGTTAATTCTTTTGCAAATGTTGGTGATATGTCTATAGGAAATTGAAATATGTTTTGTGAGTTAGAGGCATCATGTTGATTGTGAATTGAAAATTCTTGTTATTTAGCTAAGTGCTTTATAAATCCATCACCAGGCATGCAATTAATAGCATTTCACTGGGATAAACTTTAGCATGATACTGCTTCAAGAACATAAACTATCCTGAAACCCATCCAATATGTAAATCAAGGTGAAGCTTTAGCAAAATTTGATTGTTAATCCTGTGGTAATACAGTGGTAAGACTGAAGCATGTATGAACTCCTTCCACTTGCTCAAGAAAGGGAATAATTTCTTTGTATGCTTTTCAGTTGTTAAGAGATGCAGTCATACATTTTACTGGTGGAATTGGAGAATTGCCCAATGAGATATTATTATTCAGCTCGCATCCCATTAAAAAAAAAAAAAAGGAAAGAAAGAAAAATCCAACCTTTTACTTGAACTTCATTTGTCAATCGTAACACCTCATTGATTTAATTTTTGGAAATATGCCTACAAAAATAAAGTCAGGAACTTGGGCACATAACATCTCATTTACTATTCTAGGCACATAAACCATGTATTTAACTGCTTAAGAAAATGAAGTATTTACCTTTGTGTATGTTTTGTAAGTTCAATACCTAGTTTGGCTTTAGTTTCAAATAATTAAACACCGATGGTGCTCTCTTTTTATATCATGTTTTCAAGGTGGAAAGTGCTGGCCTTGTGAATGCACTTTGATTGAAAGCCTGAGATTCCTGGAGCATATCTTGATAATAATATCATCTGGAGTTAGAATTTAACTTGCCTATAATTTAGTTAGGTCATCTTTGATGTATAATTTTTTCTGTAGGTGAAAGTTTCCGTTGTTGCAGCTGAAGCTGAACAAGTGCATAAAGGGATTGTACAAATGGTTCACAAATATAATATCAGGCGGCTTGTTATGGGAGCTTTACCCAAAAAGTAAGTGGTTTGTCAATGTGGCACTGATATGATTTAAATTTTGTTCTTAGTGGATATCCAGATCAATAACTACATTGAAGTACCTTTCTTCTTGCTTTTTTACAAGTCTATCTGTGCTATCTTTATTTGATTTTATTATTTCTGAGGGATGGGGGTTTGGTGGTGTTTGCTTGGCATGATTGTTTTGTAGTGGCGATCCCTATCAGTTTCTGATGGTAAGTTAGCCTTCCACCACAACCCCATAACCTCAGCTCACTCTAGCTCTTCAAAACTTAGAGATAGAGCATTATTAGTCTTGTTCTCACCTGCAGAAAGTGATTCCTTAAAAGTTACAACCTATTTTATTGATTAATAGTGGTGACGCATAGAGTGAACACCTGACTGGAGCTTTGTTGGTTTATGCACACAACAAACTTTCATCCAAGATATTCCTTCTATGGGTTAGCTAAATTTTTTGAATTAACCAAAAAAGGACTTTCAACCAAGATATATGGCCATCAATATTATATTGTTAGTACTAAGGCCATTACCTCTTTTTCGGTAGACTTTCTACGATTTCTATCCAATATCACCTTGCTAAAGTAAGCCATTGGTAAACTTGATTGCATCAGTACATCCTAACCCATGGTTCAAGGCTTCACAACCAATGATGCAACTCTTTGTCACACTGTGCAAGAGCGAGGACTGGAGTCAAATTCATGTTCTCATAATGCTTGGATGCAAGATCAGTTGCTATACCTTAAATCCCTCATTCTGGAGCAAGTCTGTTAGTGGTCTTGCAATTTGCCATAATCTCATGCAAACTTCTTATAGTACCTTGTCAACTTAAGAAACCCTTTACACCCTTAATTGTTTTGGTGTTGACCAATCAAAAACTCCTCATACATTCCTGGGGTCTATCACAACTCCTTGGGATGAGATGACATGCCTAAGGTAGTCGCTAAAAGTTTGCCCAAATGAACATTTCTTTGGTTACCAACAAAGTAGTATCAGGGGTAGTTCAAGGATTATGCATAAATGGACCTGGTGTTCTCTTTGAATTTGACTTTATATGAGTATACTACCAAAGAAAAACAACACAAATTGGCATAAATAGAGATGAAACAAGTCATTCATAGTAGATTGCAATGTGAATGGGGCATTGGTGAGCCCAAAGGGTGTCATTAGAAACTCATAGTGGTTTTGATGTTAAACGCCATCTTGTGAGCATTATCAGCACGTACTCTAATCTGATTATACCCTGAGTGAAGGTCTATCTTGGAAAAATTATTGTGCACTAAGCAACTAATCAATCAACTTATCAGTTATTGGCATTGGATATTTATCAGGTATTTACTTCATTCAAAGTCAATAATTTACACAAAAATGCCATGAACCATCTTTCTTCTTAATCAATATAAATGGACTTGAGAGAGGGCTTTTGCTTGGTTGGATAATCCAAGCTTGCAACATTTCAACAACTCATTTCTTGATCTCATCTTTAGAGCATGTGCATATATATGGTTGAACATTTACTGGTCCCCAACCCTCTATGATAGGGATACAATGGTTAGTGCATCATTGGGGAGGCAGGCAGCCCTCTCTGGCTCCAAATGCCTTAGAATACTAGTGTTTTGGGATTCTTGGCCTCAGTCTCACAAACATTTTGTGCAGCAAAATTAAATTGAGAAATTTCACCCATCAACCTTCATTAGTGAATGCAGTGGATGACTGTGTACAATAATGTGGGTACCTCGTAACTTGCATTTCTTTGTCATTCGCTCTAAATTTCTTGCACAGTTTTTGCTAATCTACTGCACTTCTTGAAGGGTTTTGAGCCACCATACCCATAAGATCTTATCTACTCAACCAAACTCCTTCAAAAAACTATAAGGTATAATCTGTTTATCCCTTAAATCTGCATTTAATTTTTTTCAGTCTCCACTCAAATACTCTGTTGCCATCCTTAACCATACTCCACAGAAAAGTGCTGATACATGCTTTGCCACTATGGCCTTGGAGATGAAGTTGTGTCTTGTGTCACTATCAATTAGCACCATCGTTGCCTCTCCTTTAATCAACCTTTAATTTCCTTGCAAGAGGACTATTCAACCTTTAGTAGCTATCAATGACTACTCCATTACATTGAGTGTGGTGGCTAGAGTGGGTTTATAAGGTTTTGGGTTGTCTTATTGTCTATGATTGCTGGGACTTCTTCATGCTTTCTACTCCTCATCTAATATCACCAGTGAAAGGACCTTATCCACACATGAGTGTAAGGGATGATAGGGTTGATCGCATCTCATGGTTGATCTTTTTCTTTATTTGCTAGATACTTAGCATAGGACAAACATTGTCCTTTCATTCCTTGAAATCCAAGAGTATTGGCACTACTATAAGTGCCTGAATTTTGGCTGAAAAGTGGCTGAGCTATAGAATGGTTTCAGCTTGTATTTGCCTAGATTAGCCTCCGTTATTGGTTTTAAAATATCTTGAAGTTCCAGCGGAGTTGAGGTGCCACCTTTTCATCCCCACTCCATCTCCTTCTTGTATACCTGACATATGCCCATCACCATTCCCCCTTTGTTCTGAGCCTATAGTGGGCCCAAAACAAGAGAACTCTGCTTCTGTCACTGATGATTGCATGGTTAGTCTATAAATGCATAATCAAAATCTGATCCCATCTTTCGACTCATTAATGAAATAACCTAACAAAAACTTTGTTCAGTGGGGGTACTTGTGAAACTAAGAGTTATAACTCGTCACTATACTCATCAACTCGTCCTCTGTTTAAGACTTGCTAGTTGTTCATAGGGGTTGATGATGTCATGACCTCCATAATGCAATAATATATCTTGCATGAGTTGTTGCCATGTCAAGCACATGTACCTTCATCAAGTTACATTGAATTAAGATGCTGCTGGCCCCTCCATGCTTATTTAAGTCAGATTTAATTTCATTTCTGATGGTGTCCCATCGAATTTAAACTACTACTCCCCTCTGATAATCCAATTTGTCAGGTCATTGGGTTGTCACGCCACTCTACAGCCCTGTTGTCACGCCACTCTACAGCCCTGTTGTCACTGATAACTCTTGGGTTGGTAGTAGAACTTGGCATGTGAATTCTGGATCTTAGTTTGGGGTGGGTTGTGTTCTGGTTTCTAACTACAGACCTCAATACCAAGCTCTGCTCATCTGCACAAGGCTTCATCGGGAGTGTCATAGTCCATATAAATGCTCTTTGCCTTGCTTATTCAACAATCTCTCTCCCCATCATCAGCTTCAACTTTTCCATGGTTGGCATATTTTCCTCCATGTGTAAAATTCAATGGGGAAGCTCATCCATGCGTTGTTGATGTCCATTGTGAAATCGTTGAATATATGGTCACTTTGGACAGAGTCTTCTCAATTGAATCCACTGTACTCACTTTGCAGGTCATGGTTTTCTCACTCTCTCTTTGGATCTGGCAGGTTTGACCACTTGGTAGGGATTAGGGGTGTTGGAATGCAAAGAACAATTGAGAAATATGGAGTGAAGGACGAAGGAGGGAGGGATTGACCTCACTAACTGGAACAAAATTGCTTCTCACGCACTTTGGGTGATGTAACAAAGGGAATAGCTAATTGATTCATTCTTTTCTATGGTGAAAATGCCAAATACTCTCTCCTTTGTTTGTTTACTCTCCATCCCAAGTTTCCTTTATTTACTTTTCTTTCCACGACTACTTTACTACCCCATTACTACTGATGATGACTCCATAATCCATATATTTATTCTTTTTATCCTCCTGTTATCACTACTATGTATGGGTGCTAATACCTCCATAATACTGAATAATTATTTATCCTTGGTCTTTACCATCCCAGGTCCCTCAGGATAGACAAGTATCATGGGAGTTCTAACAGATGTTAGGGACGTAATGCTTGTGCAAAATACATCTTGTTATAGATTATACAGTACTGGTTCGTTACAATATTGACTCTTCAAAGATAGTATTGGCAGTCTTGTTATGCCTTATCACTTTGATCTTTTTCTTTTTCTATGCCTCATCTCAAATGTGTTTTCACCTGAATCTCCTTTCATGAAGTTGTATTTGTTCTGTGCAGTTGCATGAAAGTGAAAAGGAGCTTTAGCAAAGCCAGTTATGCTGCCAGAAATGCTCCCCCGTTTTGTGAGATATTGTTTGTCAACAAGGGAAAACATATATGGACAAGAGATGCAACTGAAGGACCAATGGCTGTCGTTACCTATACCATGCCACCAAGTGCAAATGAGGTAGTTTTGAGGTGTGACTCATTGACATGGAGTGAGAACAAGTCAGTACCCTTTGGCTATCTTGAACCCTCTGCTAGAAGTATTGGCTGTACTGAACTTGACAGTTGGCTTCAAGGTCAAGCAGTTAATTCAAAAATGGGCTTTCCCAATTCCTCCTGTCATTGTTTTCCATCCCAATATCAAAGTTCTTGTTGTCATATTAATACTAGCACTAGTTCAGGGTTGAATTTAGACGCGGAGATCTCTTTAGAGAATGAGTTGAAGGTTGAAGACAAAATGCTATATAATCATCTAGTAGATGCACAGGTGGAAGAGCAGACGTCAAACAATGAGGCTGTCCAGGAGCTGCTGAAGCGGCAACAATTGGAGTCTGAAGCTATGGAAGCAATCAGCAGGGTATTTACCTTCACATTTGCCTACTTGCTCCTGTTGATAAAGTAGTTGTCTAGGCACATGCCGACACCGCCTCCTCTCCCTTCCTTTTTCATTAGTTTGCTTTCATGTTCAATGTATGTTGCTGCCATAAGAATAAGGAGAAAAAAAGTTTTTTGGGGAGAGAACTTCTACTCAAAAGATCCATAATATTATTAAGTATGCTCCGCGACTCACCCTGTTCTCTTCTCTGTTTCAAATTAACTTTGATTGAATAATGGAGTAAAGTTGGTCTTGTGGCTGCATTGCGGTAATGTGATTTCCCTTTCTTGAGTTGAACTATTTAGCGGAGTTCTTGGGTAAATTTTTTGCATGCATCTTGCAAGTAATCTACCTTGGTGTTTAAATTTCAGTCAGTATGTATTAGTCTGTGACTGAGAAGTTCTAAGATACATTTTAGGTTTTTTCTTCTTCAATTCTCTACATATATTCCTTACTATTATAGTGTTTGCGATTGGTTGCTCTGCTCTGCAAATCTCATAATTTTTTGGCTGTAATTAGTTGTGATATATCCCGGATTATTAATTGGAAGTACTATTTATGCTTCTTTTTCTTAGGTTAAAATATTTCACCGTGCTTATACACATGAAGCTGAACTAAGAAAAGAAGTGGAGGAGTTTCTAAGAACTGTGACATGTGATCAGGAGAAGCTTTTGGAAGAAAGAGAAGAATTTAAAAAAGAGCTGCAGAGAACCATGAGGAACATTGCACTTCTAGACAGCCGTGCTTGTGAAATTAATCGTAGGCGTGATGAAGCTGCTGAAGAATTGCATGTTATTCAATCATCGATGGCAACTCTGCGGCTGGAAAAACAGAGACTCTGGAGACAGAAAATGGAAGCTGTTCATTGGCTTGAGCGGTGGAGAAATTGTGGGCCAACTTCGGGTGCAAAATGTAATTGGTATCCAGGGCTTGGTGAAGATATGCCAGAGTTAGCAGAATTTTCCTTGTCAGAGATTCAAATTGCCACATGCTATTTTTCTGAAAGTTTTAAAATTGGGCAGGGTGGATATGGTTGTGTGTACAAGGGAGAAATGTTTGGGAGAACTGTTGCCATAAAGAAGTTACATCCTCACAATATGCTAGGGCAAATTCAGTTTCAGGAAGAGGTTGGCTTCTCTCTGTTTGTATATGTGATAGTTCATGTATAACCCAATGCTAAGAGAACTATGGACCCAGTAAAATAAACTTTTGGGCCGAACAGAAATCGGACTGATAAATTGTCCATCCTAACCAATATTGCGCTTGTAGTCCAAAAACAGTTTGCTGTCCTGACTAAGGGGCATTGCAGCTAGAAGATGTTTCAGTATGTGTTCCTTTTTATTAACTTCATCATCATATTTTACACTGAATGATTGTCATTGTCTATTTGAATGTTATAACAGGTGCAAGTTCTCAGCAAACTGCAACACCCTCATCTGGTTAACTTGCTAGGTGTCTGTCCAGAAGCTTGGTCTCTAGTGTACGAGTACTTGCCAAATGGTAGTCTTCAAGACCGGCTTTTCTGGAAAAACAATTATGCTTCCCTTACATGGGAACACCGAGTACGAATGATAGCTGAAATCTCAAGTGCCCTATGCTTCTTGCACTCTTCCAAACAAGAAAAGATCGTGCATGGTGATTTGAAACCTGATAATATTCTTTTGGATTCTGATTTGAGCTGCAAGATTTGTGATTTTGGTATCTTCAGACTAGTATCTGAGGGTAACTTGTGCTGCCCAAGTTTTCGTTGGAGTGCTGGTCCAAGAAGTGCCTTTCCGCATACTGATCCAGAGTCCTATAGAGAGGGACTTCTGACACCAAAGTCTGATTCTTACTCTTTTGGCTTAATCATTCTACAATTACTCACTGGAAGGCCTCCAGTTGCACTTATTGGTGAAGTGCGGAAAGCGGTATCATGTGGAAATCTGGATTTGATTCTGGATTCATCCGCTGGGGAATGGCCAAAGCCAGTGGTGACACGATTGGTAACTTTGGGACTTGAATGCTGCGAATCAAATCCAAGGAGCCGACCTGATTTGACACCTTCCTTGGTTAGGGAGTTGGAGCAATTGCATGCCAGAGAAGAGCGACCTGTGCCAAATTATTTTTTGTGCCCTATCCTTCAGGTTAGTATCTCTTCTAAACTGCAAGCTTTAACCTGAATGGCTTGCATTTCCCACGGAGAGCACACACTTGGAATTAATTCTCTCAAAACTTGCATATATTTTGACTTTCTTGTAATATGGGATTTGATGATATGTAGTAATGAAGAATCGACCATTTATTTGTGCCATCTTCCTTGTGTGATGGATTGTTTTCAGGAAATAATGCATGACCCTCAGATTGCAGCAGATGGATTTACGTATGAAGGAGAGGCACTGCGTGGATGGTTAGAAAATGGCCGTGATACTTCTCCAATGACCAATCTGAAACTAAGTCATTTAAATCTTACTCCAAACCACGCATTGCGGATGGCAATTCAAGATTGGCTCTGCAAGGTTTAGAACTAAATCTGAATTTTTGTACCCTTGTATAAAAGGTATGGATGTATAGGAAAGCATTGGAATACGAGTCATGTGGCGAAAGCTGTATGATTACCTTGATGACCTTGCAGTTGCAGTATCATTGGCGCTGCGCTGCTTGTATCATATTCCATTCCATTTTTTTGTCACTATTTTAGAGCCAGAATCTCACATGACCTGGCACTACTGGTGGTCCAAATTTTGCATTTAAAATTTACTTGGGAAGTATAATAAAAAATATTTTTTAAAGTAAAATCCTAAAATATGTCACAACCCCACCCCACCCCACCCGCAACCCCCCTCCTCCACACCCCAACCAAAAAAAAAAAAAAAAAAAGAAGAAGATATCTCAAGAATGCCTTTTGGGAAATCATGACTTGAAAGGACACAGTAGTAAATGCGTCTTGTAGACGATTTGCAAGAGTATGTTTTACTTTCGAAAAATGTTGATAAACCATTCCAATATCAATGCAGGCCCTCGCTATAACAAAATATTGGTCCATCCTAATCTGTGGGTTCATTCCATCGTAATGTATTACCCTTTAGCTTCTCTCTCCGAAGTTCCATCGCCACCACCCCACACCCTCCACCAGGGGAGGGGAAAAAAAGAAAGAAAGAAAAATATTCTACCGCCAATTGTTCTTCACTTGTGTATACAATCCATTGTTAGGTCTTCATCTCAACCCTTATCATGAATTGAAATTTGTCGCATATGCTATCCAATTAGGGAGGAGATTGACTTCAATTTTTAGAAATTTTGTCAACCCATGATCATATATAAATACCAGTGGGATTTTTTAGTTATGTTAAAAAAGTGATAGAATATTCTACCATGTTTTAATAATTTTTTAAATAAGTTGAAACACAGCTATATTTTTATGCTCTTCTTTAGACTAGTCACTAGCCATATTACATAACTGAACTTGTAAGTTTGGTCCATATTGCACAGAGAAGGGAAAAGAACAAACCTCCATGGAATGCGCACCAGTAAGTTTGAATTATATAAAACGAATATCAAATGCAGATAACTCAGATGCTTAGGTATAATACTTCACTTCTATTAACCATGGACATTGGAAAGTCAAGTTGTTACAAGCAAATCAGATTCACTTGTCTCCCCTTTTAAGCATGTTTACCATACAAAGAAGATGAAGATAGCAAATGCTTGATGTTCTGCTAAAAGATAAATACTTGCTGTCTGGTTGATATTAGTATTTTATGAAATGTAATATGTATGTGTTGTGTCGTGTGTCCTTCTATCCAAGTGTAGCAATTCTGTTGTGGCTTGTCGTTAAGGTGTCCACATGTGCTCTTTGGATTGTAATATTTAAAAATGACAGTTATACTCTGCCTTAGTGGGTGGTTTGAAATAAAATAGCAGTTATAGAATAATTGCTATGGTGAATAATTGTCAGGGTATTGTAATACATAAGGCTTTGCCTAAGGTAAATAAAGTTTATGTTCTTTGTCTAAATATTTTCCAGGTTAATTTGATAAACCAAGAGAATGTCAGGTTCTCTCTAACAAGCCTGATTTCACTATAAAGGTAAACAAGATAGAAAAACGCGATCCTATAACACAAGTACAAAAAAGGACGCATTGTCTCATGTAAGAAGCAATGAGGCAGAAGATTCGTACTCGGGCTTGTTAAAGGGATGATCATCCTCTGCCGCCATTACACATTTCTGATCCATCTTGTCAGGCAGAAATGGTCTATTCTCTGCACCACCGGTCCACTTATGTTGATCTGCCTTATCAACTGCTTCACCACTCCCCGCTATGTTTACCTTTATAGAACATGAAGTTTCAAGTGCACAATCATGATCTAGGCACTTCTGTGATTTTGAATTTTCCTTTTCCTCGCGAGGATTTTGCATTCCATTATCACTATCAGATATCTGCCGAGACTCTTTTGCATACTTACTTAATTCTTCCCGATCAACTGGAATGTGATTTTCCTGATTTTCAGGATTGAATTGAGAATTGGATCTGCCATAGGTTTGAAAAGATGATTCCTGAAATATCTCTTGCGACGAATGCACCCTCTGGCTGAAACTTCCAAATCCTTGGATCCCTCTTGTTAGCTTCCTAGCTCTGTCTCTTTCTTCCTTGAGAAGGGTTCCTTTCTCAAGTAGCTTCAATATCCTCTCCGATTTCTTCCTAACTGCCAAACCCCAATTAAACCTGCCATTAAACTTTTGTAAGGTGACAGTATCGTATATAAAACGGGAAAATGCTATGGACAGTCCTAAATCATTTTCATTTTTGTCTTACAAGTCGTAAATCTTTTTAGAGCTACACTTTCAAGTTTGAAAACTTTGTAGATTTTGTCAATTGGGCATTATACATTTCCAAAGAGAACATGCTATATGAGTACAACTTTGAATTCTTGAAAAAATACATTTTTGGATTCAATCGACAGGGCATAAGTTACTTTTAGAAAAGCTTAAAAACTCAGTTCAGGAAATAACATGATCACTTGGAAATAGTAGAGACTGGCAAAGAGACTCTGACCCCTTCTCATCTATGTACCGAAAGCTCCCAGCTTGTGCAATAACCTTCTTATCGCTTTGGAATTCCTCTGATACACTGTCCGGCCCATGAGTGAGCAAGCGTTCGAGAACAATCAGACTATTGTAAGAGACTCTCCAGGTCTTTCTATCAAATCTGGCCAAACTGTTGTTACATGCCAAACATCAGAAGATTATACTGTCCTTTATGCTATGTCCATCATATTTTAGCATTCTTGCAAGTAGGGATTTAAACAAGTAAAATCGAGATATATAATATCAAGCTTGAGCTCATGTATGGCTCAAAAATTCAAAACTCAAGCTTGGTGGAACTTGGAGCTTCAAGCTCTAAATCTGCTCTCACTAGCACTTGATTAGCTTGATTTAGACTTGATCAAACTCTTTAGGCTATATGAAAAACATTTCTTTTATTCCCTAACTAAATCAATAATAATGCAAAAGCTCGGCTCAAACTTAAATATGGTTCAAACTTGATTAAATTGGCGATTTCATTTAGTCAAGTCTAAAAACTCAAATCTGACTCAATAAAATACTTGAGTGACTTGAATATAATAAAATCATATTTGAGAAAATAAGGAACCAAAACCAAGTAGCTTTATTAGGTTTATTAATTCATACCTCTACTTACAATGCTAAAATTTCATCAAAATATGCTGAAGAGAAAGTGCAATTACCTTTTATGCAGGACATCAACAATCCTACAATAGTCATCTAATTCAAAAGCAGCCTTTGAAATTCTAATCAAGGCAGGCGTATCCGGCGCCGAACTATTCGTCTTAACAGCATCTTCAGTCAAGCTTTAATGATTAAAGAAAAAAAAAGAATTAAAAAAAATCATAGAATTTCTTTTCTTTCTTTTCTTTTCTTTTAACACCAAAATCAGACATATATCATAAAAATATCAATCCATATTGTTGATAGCAAACTTACAGTTCTGCGGGTGTAACATCAGTAAGGACCAACCTAGCAGTCTTGATCTTCTCCTTGAAGAAGAAGGAGGCTTGCTTCTTGAACTCATGGAATGATGGAGTACCCATGTCGTTATTGCTTTTGCTTACATGTTTGATTGAGGAAAAACAGAAACCTTTCCTAGATGCTGCGTCAAGTTTAACATAACCTGGTACTAGGAATAGTGATCAATCTAGAATAAACAAACCAATGAATCAACTAATAACGCACGATGCAAGAAGGTTGACTTTTAGAAGGGCACATTAGATCGGGAGTTGACAATATGTTAAAATCGATCAGAAGATGAGCAACGTGGAGGGAGGGAGCCTTAAAATATGAGTCAAAAAAATGTGCGAGAGATCACATTAGTCAAGAGTCCACACAAACCATAACGTTGAAGTGCGGTGTTTCCTTTTGGACCAGGGCTTTAATTTATCAGTTTGGTATTCTTGGGTCATGAGATGGGCCATAATATCGTTAGGGTCAGCATCGTAATCGACAGAATACTGAAACCTGTTCGACCCGACGTTGGCCACGCTCAGGGTGAGTAATAGGATCATTTTAGTATTATTTTTCTATTGTTTTCAAATAGATATTTGTCAAAAAAGTTATATCAATAAAAAACTAAGAGTTTTACTGATAAACAAACTGATATTAAAACCGATACCTATATAATATAGATAAGTTGCAGATATTAATCCAATATAGATAAAAATCTCATGATCCAAACAAGTCCAAGTGAAAAGCTTAGTTAGTGGATTAAATAGCAAAATAATCCATCACAATCCTATTCTAGAAATAGAATCTTAGTGAAGATACAAATTCCATATCGAAATTGGAATTTAAGGCCAAGAATCCAGACATAACTCATTTGTGAAAAATACGAGTTATGGGTGATTTAAAAATGTATGTACCTTAGGCTCTTGCATCAAGCTGCACATGCAAGTTCCAACCTTTACATGTGCACCCATGGCCGTATTATTAAAGACATAAAACAAGTACTCGAGAAGGCATTGGCTTTACAATGTGTTTGGAATGCCAAAAATCAAAGAAAAGGAAAGGAAGGTGGGAGAAATGGGATGAAATGTATGTTTTAGGTATGCTTATTGGGGTAGAAATGAAATTATTCGAAAGAAAGTGAAAGGAAAAGTGGGATGCATCCATTTCCATCCAATAATGGGATAATAGCAAGAGAAATGAAGGGAAACTAATGAAAATGACTTAAATTCCCTCATTTCTCTTCTTAACTAATATACCATAAAAAAGATACAAGGGTAATTATATTAGTCACTAACTACATTTTTCTTTTCTTTTCTTTTTTTCCTTTCATTTCTTTCATAGTTTACCAAATATAAAACAAACATTCCACTATTTCCATTTCCATTCATATCTATTTCCACTCACTTTTTTCCATTGATTTCTACTTTATGAAAGCTAGCCAAACATAAGATTAGTCACTCCAAT
The DNA here is from genome assembly GCA_024138025.1 of Combretum micranthum. Taxonomy (NCBI): domain Eukaryota; kingdom Viridiplantae; phylum Streptophyta; class Magnoliopsida; order Myrtales; family Combretaceae; genus Combretum; species Combretum micranthum. Next base: position 3,811 of record JAMXBD010001703.1, on the reverse strand, counting down.
AGCCTAATGAAGTGCACATGTTGTCACACCCCAAAAGGTACTCCAACTGTAATAGTTTGTCACATACGATACTAAAGTTTAAGAATGATTTCTCTTAATAATGCATAAGCTTCGACATTATATGTAATGCATACTTTCACAACAATAGGAGACGCGGATGGAGCACATAGTTCAAGATAGTAATAAATGACATACAAGAAATTTTAAACTTAAAATTGCATAATCTTAAAGATTCAAAGTCTTACATCAATATAGGGGCATTCCCCCATTAAAGTCTCCAAAATATTACTATACTATCATGGTCTTTTCTAAAGAAAAATAACCAAAGTGCTAAGAGATTTTAAAGGAAATCCATTCTAAGATCTTCAAGTAAAATTCCTCAAAAAGCTCTCCAAAAGCTAAGTCTCACTTAGACAAAAGGGGGCCTTAGGTATAAAAATAAGTGCATCTGTGATAACAAAAATCTATTGGGCTATAAACAACACTTGCTTAGTGAGTAGATTTCCATAATGATGCATTCGTGCAAAAATAATTAAACAAGTTATTTGTTAAGCAAGCATATGAAATGCAACATCCATATGAGCAAACAAATACATATGATTAACCAAAAATCATATGTTGAATGGATTTACGCCTTTCCATATCAGGGGTTGTGGAAGATATAGGCCCATACAACCATCATAAAATTTTGTAGATTTTCAGGCTCCTACATACCACATATTTTTGTAGATTTTTCGACTCTTACATGCCACCACTACTATTCTTTCAGCCTACATGAGGGAAAAGTAGCGAAAATGATATAGCTCACTTCGTGTCATGTATGATCATCTTATAATTTAACTTCCAAATAAGTTATTATTCAGTTTATAGGTGATCATCACAATATTCACAGACAAACCAACATGGCATCGAAAACAAAGTATTAATCAATAATTCAAGTTTCTATAAACTTATCTTTTTTTCAACAAGCACCAAGAATACAACCATATCTCAAGTTAATCCCCACATACATATTTCATTTTCATCTTGTCCTATTTTCGAGTGCTTCTATTTTACAAGTACATATATGAATATGTAAAACAAAGAGATAAATTCATTCAACCATTTCTTTGGAATCTTCAATCAAAGTAATCCTTAGGGAATGGTGCATCAAATTCTCTATCACTTAAACACAAGAAATACCTGGGATAAGTATTTCATATAGGTTTTACTAGATTTTCTAACTCTATTTATTCTATTCATGATATTTTCCCGGTTATGAAGGTCTACTAGATTTTCTAACTCTATTTATTCTATTTGTGATATTTTCCCGGTTATGAAGGTTCTAACTTAAAATGGTCATAACTTACTTATTTTAACTTGAAATTTCGCATATGAGTAGTCTTTTTCTACCTACTTTGAATGTCAATCCATTTCTAAAGTTATTTTTAACATTTAGTATCATTTAATTCTCGGAATACTTTAGCATAGATTGCATCAAAAAAGTTCCAGATTTTGATCCTTTTTAATTGATAAAATTCTACTTCATTCGGACTCTTTAAGTCAAGTATAAAACATTTCTACTTTTAGAAATGTTTTAGTAATAATAATAGTTCATAATACATGCATGATCTTGGTGATATTACTTAAAAAGAATTTTTATTAAAACAATCTCCATGGAAAGTAGAAAAGTTGAGTTTTATGGACAACAACTTTTGGACATGTAATAAAATCTCTTTTCTGAAAATTTTGTAAATATGAAACTTAAAGAAAATCGTGGTTTAGTGTTTAGTTTGAACCTTTGAACTTCCATACTTATTTCAAAACTTCATTTAGCAATTTATTTTACAAAACATGGATTTTATTTGTTTGTGAAGAAGATGCTCCAAGTGGTGATTTTTAAAAACTCTGTTAAGTTTTGGCATTTTGAAGAATTTAGATGAATGTCTTATTCTAAATCTTTATTATTGATGGCAAGATTTCCTATGTATTGAAAATAAGATTTTTGGAACATAGGTTTCATAACAAAGAATTATCAATATTTATATTCTTGGAAAAATTCATTTTAGCATAGTAACAATATCACTTATGATCATATATGTGTATAAGATTAAAATTTTATAATATGAACACATAACTAAAATTAAGATTATGGTAATATTCAAGAGAATATAAGGATATAAAATAAATTAGCAAAAATCATAAAGTTGGTAAATAAAAATACAGAAGTCTTAGTTTGTTATCAAGATTCCTCGAGACTTGAAATAATCCAGTCACCATGCAAAATAAATAAAAACAAGTGTAATGAAATAAAATAAAGAGGGAATCTTAAACTTTAAATAAGGCTCCCCGAAACTTGAAATTTCCAGTCTCTTTTGGACTTGAACATGGATAAGTCCAAGATTAGAAATTGACTAGTCTTATAAAAACATGAAATAAATGAATTGCTTGAAATAAAATAGTACATGAAATAAATAAAGTTAGGTCAATGAGTATTAGGCTCTAAAGAATATACATAACTATATACATACATAAACATATAGAAAAATTAGATTAGTCGACAACAATAAGAATGGATATGGCATAACATAAATTTAAACATATTATCTTGTATTTCCATTTCCAAGCATTTGCATCATGGGGATGTTTATGGAAAATATTAAATGACATATAGATACACATATCACATGCATAATATATAAGGATATTTAAGATGATTACCTAAATAAGAAAAATGGAAAGAGTGTGGGTGGGAAGGAGAGAGATAGTGCTATGAGAGAGAGGAGGAGGGGAAAGAATTTGAGAGAAAAATTAGTAGAGTTTTGTTAAGGTGAAAGAAAGGTGTGAAAGAAGTAAAGGGGAGTGTTGGTATTTATAGAGAAAAGTGGAGGAAATTAAAGAAGGAAAAATAAATGAAAATGAAAAGAAATTTGATAGAGAGGGGGGTAGTTGACAGTTTTGGGAGAGGGGAAGGAGAGAGAGAGAGATAAACAAAAGTAAAAGTAAAAAGAAATTAAGTAGTAAAATTAATAAAAGTTTTATGGAAAATGTAATTTCTAAGAGATCGGTTATGTAAGTTGTAAGAATAGGTGTAAGAGATGTAAGAAAATAGTAAAGTAGATTGAATAGTAAAGAGATAAAAATACACATATAAAAGCTATATCTGATGTTTTTATGATACGATAAAATTATATTTGATATTTTATGAATATCTTAATATATTGCTAGTATCAATTGTTTATCAGAATTTTTTTCCTTGATTTACATGTCAGGGGATGGATATGGAAACTGATCCCATAAAGGTTCAAAACAATTGAAGTTTTGCCGAATCTAATCATTTTAGGGTATCTGCCATATATCTGGTTCATAATTTGAGTTCATACTATTTTTTTTAATTCATTTAATATTTTAGGGTTTTAGGAATTGTCTTATCGATTCTAAGGTTTAAGATTGATTCGATTTGACCTTAGAGTTTTGATTTCGACTTCGACTCTAAGACTTATTTACAACATCTAGGGTTTTACACAAGCACCATCATCATGACAACTGCATTTAGGAAGATGTCTTTCTAATTGCAGAATTCTATTGGTGGTGTTAATGGAATATAAAAGTTACATGTGGACCTAAAACGCATGTTGAACATAGATTTTGATAGGTTATTTTGGTAATTAATTTTAATTACAATATACTTTAACAAATAATTTAAAAAGAAATTCTGCATTGACAAAAACATTATTATAGAGATTTCTTATATTTTGAGTGTAGAGTGTAGAACTTAACCTTATATCCACGTTACCAGCTAAATCCTATTACAGGATGGTTCATAAGTTTT